>JAAGNO010014232.1:0-40629 GCA_033439905.1 Ceryle rudis | reverse complement strand
CTTCTCTTCTCCAGGCTGAACAATCCCAACTCCCTCAGCCTGTCCTCATAGGAGAGGTGCTCCAGCCCCCTGATCATCCTCGTGGCCTCCTCTGGATCCTCTCCATCAGGTCCATGTCCTTCCTGTGCTGAGGGCTCCAGAGCTGGATGCAGTACTCCCAGTGAGATCTCAGCAGAGCAGAGTAGAGTGGTGGAATCACCTCTCTCGATCTGCTGGCCACACGTCTTTTGATGCAGCCCAGGATGCGATTGGCCTTCTGGGATGAAAGCAGACACTGGCTTATGCCCAGCTTCTCGTCTACCAGCACCCCGAGGACTCCTCACGCTCTTCCCCTGCTGCAGCATGGAGTCCTTCTCACAGGAGACAGTCCTCCATGATTTTCTTCAAGATGAGTCCTTCCCATGGGCTGCAGTTCTTCACAAACTGCTCCAGTGTGGGTCCCTTTTGCAGGGTGTAGTCCTTCAGGAATAGATTGCTCCTGCATGGATTTCCCACAGTCACAGCCTTCTTTGGACACACCTGCTCCAGTGTGGGGTCCTCACAGGGAGATGTCTGCTCTACTGCTAACCTCCGTGGGCTGCAGGGGGACAGCCTGCCTCACCATGGTCTTCACAGGCTGCAGGGGAATCTCTGCTCCAGTCCCTGAAGCATTTCCTGCCCCTCCTTCTTCACGGACTTTGGTGTCTACATAGGGGTTCCTCTTTCTGCTGCAGCTTTTCCAGCAGGTTTGGGTTTTTTTTCCTTCTTAAATATATTATCACAGAGGTGCTGCCGCTGTTTCTGATTGGCTCAGCCTTGGCCAGATCTGACTTGGCAGGTCCAACTTGGAGCCAGAGAAGCTTCTAGCAGTTTCTCACAGGAGCCATGCCTGTAAGCCCCTCCCCTGCTACCAAAACCCTGCCACACAAACCCAGTACAGTATCATATAGACATAACCAATAGCCATCTGGAACCCCATGGACACAATGAAATTGCCTGTTAAAGACTCATTCTGAAAAACCACACCAGTTTCAATAACAGCTTCAAACAGCAGTTTTGTTGCCAGTAAGAGCAGCGTATAATTTCACTGGAATGGTTTTGTGCAAAGAGAAGATTTTCAGAAATGGTTATAAAAAAGTTTGCATCAGTGGCAATGTCCTGTAGGATCTGTAATGGTTTGCTGTGTTTCTTTACCATGTTTTTTAGAAAGCCACATTTATGACTGTTCTGTGCAACAGGGGAGGACAGTCTTTTTATTATCTAAAGGTGGGAGACAAACAGGTCTTGTTCCTCCACCCATCAGAAGCAGACTGGAGCTTAATTGGAAGAGAGTACCTTCGTCCACAGGAGTATATGCTAGAAATAGCTTTGTTCTTGGCACCCAGCAATGCTAATGAGAACTATGAGAATGTGAAGTCAAAGTCCCAGTAGGATACTGGTTTTACTGACCAAACTAGGAGAAAGGCTGCCAAGTCCTCAGCTGGACAGCCGCTCTGGGCCAATGTAGCAGCATTCAGCATGGGAGGGGAAGAGACATGGAGGAGAACAAGGGAGTGGCTGCTCCTGGGTGTAATGCACCGCACTGGCTGACCTTATGGAGTGTGTAACTCTCTACTGCACCTGGTCCTGCTGGAGGGCTCTGTACTGGCCTGGCTTGGTGCGCAGAGCCCCTCCTCCCAACCCGAAGAATTGGGATGCAGCAGGTTTTTTTGAGAAGCAGCATCCATCTAAAGAGACAAACTCCTCTTCTTGCCTGTTATGGAGAGCTGAGTAGCTGTTGCTGCTGAAGAACAGGGTTTGGACCTGTACAGTGAGATAGTAAAAACAAATACAGCAACCTATAGAACTCAAAGTTTAGTTCTGCCCTTGAGCCCCTGGGGCTGCAGGGAAATAATCTGTCCCACAAGGCATTTGCATTTCACAGCAAATTCTGCCCAAGGATGGAAAGAAAGACCAAGATGGAAAGAAAGACCAAGACTGTATAATTTTTATTGAAAACAAGAAGCAAAATGTTTTCTTTCTTTTAGCTGGGAGTCTCTCAGTTCAGCAGGTTCCTATTAAAAGGCCTATAATGTGTGAGTAGGCAAACCAAATCATTTGCTGTGCTTGTTACTAGCAAAACAACACTGGCAGATTCTCTTTCAAATCTGGTTGTATATCTGGTTGCAGCGGCAGCGTGTGTTTCCTGGCCTGGTTTCCAGTCATGGTGGTGACTCAGTGTAGTGTTTGCAGGCTGAGCTGCCAACCGTGTGTTCCAAATGGGACAGTTCCATTTATTTTTTTATTTATTATTTTTATACATATTTGTTCAAAGAGCCATGCTGAGAAGCTGCTCTGTTTGTTTCCTTTCTTCTTTTGTTTCATAAACTGAAAAAAATCCTTTCCAGCTCCAGCATCCTTTATCCTCCCATTTCCCTTCATGATGTCACCTAAGCCTATGACAGGAAGCCAACATCTGACATGCAGAGACACCTCTGCACTCTGAGCAGGATGCTGGGACCAAGCACAGTTAGCACATTTTATTCCCAAGACATCCACGTCCAGCAAGTAGACTGTGCCCTTGGTTTGAAGAGATGACAGAAACGAACGTACTTTCTTGATTCCTCGTGGTTTACCTACTAGGATATTCTCTACTACCCTTAACTGAATGATCTCTAATAATTTTCCATGCTTAATTTCCATGCTTGTGTTTCTGGAGCTTCCATGACTTTTTTTTGGCTTTCTCTTACACAATTTTGCCATGCATTTGGAGATATATGCACCTCACTTTGTTTCCTCTGTATCTTCCATTCCACATATCTAAAAATAAGGGAAAAGATTCCGTTTCAGAATCTCGTTTTGGTGAGAACTGTGGAGCTGGTCAGTTTCTTCCTTTAGGAAGAACTCTATTCCCCACAAGAACTTTCTTCTGAAAAATATGTCCTAATAAAAGGTCAGGATGTTTCTCCTTTGTATCTCCCTCTTCCTACAAACTACTGCAGGAACTAGTGGCACATAGTTACTATCATTATTATCATTACTGTTACTGTTACTTCTTCACTGCTCTGCTAAGAAACCAGGACCTTGGTAGGTGCCAGAGAAGTCTAGTATACTCAGTGCTTCAAAGAGTTTCTGTTCTGAGTAGCATGTTCTAAATTTCTGTACATACCCATCCTAAAGAGTCAAGTGATAACGTTGTACTTACAGGTAATTTTAAAAGATATTTTCATCATGAATCTGTGTCCTTTGGAAGCTTACTTCATCAGAGCTTTACAGAAAATAACTTCTAATCTGGATCTTCGGAGCCTTTACTCATATTGGCTGTAAACTGGCTCCCAATATAGAGTACTATTGATGCTCTTATATGTGCAGCCTGGGAACCAAATATAAGCTGTGTGTGGGCTGACAACTTTCCCAGACTTGCAGAGGAAAGATGAGGCTGCTCAGAAGCATGTTTCTAATATATTGCTTTAATACTGATAAACTCTCAGAAAGCCAAAATTCCGAGTCAGGTCAGAGACTGATGGGTAACATGGGTCCAGTGGAAGGGAATGAGGAGCATGCCTGGGAGGCAATGGGGGATCTGACTCTCCTAATGGTTACGGTGCTGTCAGAATGATTGATGCTCACACTGATGAGGTTTGTGTGCAGAGGATGACCGTGCATCTCAGGTCAGTCTCTTTTTTTTTAAACCAGCTATTCCACTCTTAATGTGCAAGTCCATTAATCCTTGGATTTCAGCAGAGTATTACATTTTTCTGCCTACACAGGGCTCAACACTATGTGTGTAGTGATGCACGGATCCTCTCCATGCTTCTAAGGAGGCAGATAAAGCATAGAGGGAGTAGATGACTTGCCCAAAATTGCCCAAGAGATTTGTCACAAAGACAGTGACTGAATCCAGCAACTGGAGTTCAGTGCTGGTTCAGAGCTGTGGCTAACATTCATAATCCCCCCTACAAATTAATTTGGACATCACATATGGTAACCAGTAGCAAGACCGATCCTTGTAGGATCTGCTGAAAGCACTCTCAAGGCACAAAGCTTTTGAGTAAGTCCACAAGAGACCTTGCTAATGGATTGGTTTTAATTCTTAAATGTTACAGAATAATGGTGATGGAGAGTCAATCAAAACTGTTCTCACGTCTCCTGAAAACCGTATCCTTATCAAACGCATGTTGATAAAGTGTGCTGACATTTCCAATCCATGCAGACCCATAGAGCAGTGTATAGAGTGGGCTGGACGCATCTCTGAGGAGTACTTTGCACAGGTAAGGCAGATAAAACGGGCAGCTGAAATTCCAGGTGAGCATCTCTTTAAAAGGGAGGAGAGGGGTGCGTGTACTGCCAGCGTCCCCGACCATCTAAGGCTGCATTATGTAATGTGAAAAATAACAACTTTCTTATTTTAAATATGGGATGGTATGCATGCCAATACAAGACTAGATGCCTCCAGACAGATGAAAGCTGACAACTTCTGCAGTGCAGTTTTAAAAAAAGTCAATTTTTCAAGTTGCTTAGTTTGGAGCAGGGAATCTTTGAATTCTGCCTGCGAATGCATTCATATCACCAGAAGCAGAGGAAGGGTGCCTTCTCTGTACCCACATGCTGGCTATGCCTCAAGAATAGGATCATCAGGTCCTAGTGTTAGCATGGGAAAAACATTCATTCCAAGAATTCTTTTAAGACCGTAGCACATTGTGCTGCAGAAAGGTTTTAGGAAGATGGGTAAAAGGAAAGGGTGGTCATTATTACAGACGACAGGCCAAATACTGCAGTCAGGACTTGGTACCTCACGGGGAAAAGAGGATAAAAAATATATTTTGCCATCTCTGAGTTTTACAGATAGTCACTTCCATCACAGATTGAAAATGGTTGGGCATCTTTTAGCTCTGAAGCAGTCATAAATTACTCCGTAACATGTGAAGTTAAGTAAGGTCAGCTTTGTGTGTAGATGCAGAAGGCAAATGTTTTGTATGAGACACTGGAAGGCACTATTTGTCTGCTATTGTGCTGAAACCTAGATGACTAGATGCTTAAGATTAAATTGCTGCTTCTTCAGATGTATTCAGGTTCCTCTGTTAATTTAGCAGTTGCATGCTCTAGTCAGTGCCAAACAATCTGCTGCTAAAAGAAGCCCATTGACAGAATGTGTCTTAGATGAATAATCACAAGAGTGTTTTTTGCAGACTGATGAAGAAAAGAGGCAAGGTTTACCCGTTGTGATGCCAGTTTTTGACAGAAATACTTGCAGCATCCCCAAATCCCAAATATCATTCATTGATTACTTCATTACTGATATGTTTGATGCCTGGGATGGTAAGCAAAACTTCTGTATTTCCTGACAATAATGATTTTCTGAACATTTTAAACTACCGTGTTATAAAATTGCTTTCTTATGGCTCCTAAAGAAAGGGGGAGAAAATGGAAGATTTCTGTGGTTCCAGTAAGCTTAATAACTTCATTATTGCTTAGAAGTATTTTTGATACTGCTACAAGCCATTCTTGTAGCTTCCCTTTAATATATTAGATTCTGGTAATGTTTAACTTCATTTGGTTTAAACTTGCTTCTTTGTAAATGGCGAACACAGTCTCCTTCATAGCAGTTTGGGCACAGTCATTTTGCCGTATTAATATCAGTTCTTCTTCAAGACAAGTTTCTGCAGTCTGGAAACTGCTTGGGGGAGCAGCTGTTGCCTTCTGAGTGCTGCCTCCGTGGTAAAAGTGGTCAGAAATGTGACTTTCCTGAATGCCGGATCATGACATGTGACTGAGATTTGATGAAGTAGAATAATTACAAGCATAATTAACTATGCCCCTCCTGGAAAACTGGGTCCCTTTGCTGGGACTTGCAATACTAGTATAAAGTAGACTTAGAGAACTGTTCTCACTGGCCTGAGTGATAGATGAGTGACGAGAGCTACACAGCCAAAACCATTTCAAGTATCAGTATGACAGATTTAAGCTTTCCTACTTAACACAGTTGCCCAGACATTTCAAGGGATATTTAAGCAGGCAGAACCATGTGACTGTTTCAATTCTGCAAACTAAATACACTCTGCCCTTTCTTCTTCCCTAGCTTTTGCAGACCTGCCAAATTTGATGCAGCATCTGGATAATAACTTTAAATACTGGAAAGGACTAGATGAAAGGAAGCTGCGGAGCCTTCGACCACCACCAGAATAGCAATTAGACCATGGTGTGTAATTTACTAACCAGATGCATATTTATTCAAGCTCACTTTTATTCATGTGATTTGAGATTTGTTTTGGTCTCTTCAGTATTACAGTAAGGCTAGCCCATGCGCTTGGGGAACTTTCAAATTCAAGAGAACATGAGGTCAGCAGTTGACTTCCACAAACTACCATGTGTGGACTCCAATGAAATAAGCCTACCAAGTGGAATTACACTGGATTGCTGCAGTACTTGTACTGAAGAGGGTTTATTAGTGAAAATATTTTTGCGATACCTTCATACCAGTATGTGAAGCTGGAAGACCTTGAAGAATCCTCATAAAAAGGACATTCGCTAGGAGATTTTGCTTCATCCTCAATCCTGCAAGTGATAGAGACTCACAGCTTTTATGAGAAAGCTACATGCTTTTTATAAGCACTTAAGACAGTTACGTAGAACAATCAGACATTTAAAATGCAACTCTCTAAGAAGGAATTTTTGATCTATGAAAAATAGATGTACTCTATTTTTTCACATCACAGAAGGTGCAATCATTCACTTCTGAGCACTACTGAAAGTGAGTTCTCTTTAAGAAATTTAGTAGCAAATGTAAAAAATAACACAAGAATTTCTGAGGTTGATCGTTAGCATCTATGATTAAAATGATACATTTTATTTATTTTGTTAGATGTTCAATATTTTCTATGAATTTATAAATACTTAAAAGCCAAAGCCAACTTTAGATGCATTACAAATTTACATGATTCATACTCATTAATATACATTTAATTGATGTACAGACCTTTTATTTTCATAATGCAAATACAAAATACTATACAATGATACATTTTTATTGCACTGTAAGGATAGATGTGTATGTTTAAATATTGTCTGATTTATGTTAATTAAAATAAGTTTTATTGAAAAGGTCTCACTTGAGAATAGTAGAATAAACAACAAATGTATACTGTCTGAGCACCAGAACTGCAGTAGTTCTCCCACAGACCAGTGACAACCACCTGATATTCCCTTGGCTACAAAAATAATAATAATATGTTGGAACTTTTGTTTTCTCCCATGAAATTTAATGACTGAATTCCCTGTCAAAGTCTGCCTTATTTTATATAGTATTTCTACAAAGCATTCCACAGCATATATAAAGAGGTAATACTAAACACTGAATGAATTTCAACATTTTATAGCCTGTGTGTTTTCCTCTGCCATGAATGAAACAGAACGTAAAACCTCTGACAAAAACCTTTAACTCCAGAAGTTTGTAAAGGCTGTGTACCTTCACGATTTAAATGAAAATACCTTCATAGCGAACACCAGAAAATAATAAAATGTATATTTTAAGAAGTTTCAAAGTCCTAGCCATTTCATTTGAAATGCATATTTACTTGCAGGCTAACAGATACATGACATTCTTTTAAAAGTAACTAAGATGCTTGCTGTCCAGGGGAAGGGAAAAGTTGAGGGGGATTGTCTGGCATAAGGGCGATGAAAGGAGGTATATGGCTGTCAAGCCCCTGAGTTTGTGCCTGCCCTTGGCAAGCCCATCAAACCCTTGTGTGCCCTTGGATAAGTCTCTTTATAGCTCAAAGCAGTGCCATCCTGGATCTCACTGAAGGATGAGAAGAGCATCCTGACAGCCTTGCCGGTAGGCCAAAAGGCACTCCAAAGGCACCGAAAGAATTGCTGACTATTGTTAGTGCAGAGACAATTGACTTTAGAGACATTTTGAACCGTTCCTGAAGAAGCACAAACAGGGGAGAGGTGGAGGATGACGGAGCAGTTCAGGAGCTGCAGCAGTAGAAGCCTTAAAACAGGTAAGAAAAGACCAGGTAATCTCTCCAGGTATTACCTGTTTCCGTGTTTCCCCATCACCTCCAAACTGATGGCCACCATTTCCACCAAATAGCCACCACCATTTGTAGCTCACTACTGTTCATGTTTGCATCCTGCCTTTCTGCCAGAGCTGCCCTTACCCTGCCTCTGTGCCCACGCTTCCTACACAGAATTTGGGTTATACACTGTTGGGGCAGGGAAGTCCCTTCCATAATTTCCTTTAGTTCATCCATGTGTGTATTGCCTAAGCCAGTGGGGCTCAGATCCTGCCTGGGAGCGCCCAGACCATGCCACTGCCTCACCAAAAATAGTAGGACAGAGGGCACAGGGTCCTTATCAATCTTCCAGCGGTTCCACAATTGAACTGAAGGAGCAGAGGTGTTTCCACTGAAGGCTGGAAAAAGCAAGGATCCTATTTTCAAAGGGAACGTGCAAGGAGAGGGAGAGTTGCCTGCCGGATGTGTGGTTTTCCTGGCAATATTACATTGTGGTTCCCTATACATGCCCCTATTGTAATCCACTGTAATTTGCCACCTGGCATTAATCTCTTCTGTTGCATGCAGGCTCCTGTGCCTAGTTCAAGGAAAAGCTGCTCTGGCTCCATTAGAGGGAAGCTGCATCACACCATCAATATCTTCTCCACCTACCTGCTGCAACAAGGATAGGAGACGAAAAGTAACAGTAAATGAGCCCAGAGAATGTCTGCAGGAAGGGGTTAAAAGTATTTCTTCATCAGCATAGTTAATATTCTGAGTTACAATGAATGGTAAAAGCAGGTAATTTAATCTGCTATAAAAATGTCTGATGCATCATCATTGAAAAGATGTGATCAATATGATTAATTCCCTGAAATTCACACTGCATCTTTAATGCCATTACTTGGACTGTAGAGCTGTACTAATCAACTCTCTGTATCAGCCAGATTTATGTCCACATTGCTGTACAATAATTTCACTTAACATAAAACACTGATTTGCAGCCGCTGAATGCAGCTCTGTTCATTCTCTTGTCCATCTAAATTTTACTCTTGCCAGGGACAACAGTAATAATAATTAAAGTCTGGAACCACCCTGTCTGATCCTCACCTGACATCTCTTCCCACTGAGCCTCTTAAGGCTTATGAAGCTGTGCAGGTTCAGTGGGGTGACTGCAGGCTGCTGCCCATGCAGCAAGAAGGGCGTTGCTGTGGAGCAGCAAGAGCTCTATAATACAATATTCATCCCTCCAAGATCCAGATGTCTTTGGATCCCATAGCAAATTCTTCAGTCATTCCAGATCCTTTCTTTCTTCTCCATGTTTACACAGCAGCATCACGTGCCCTGTGCTCCAAACCCTTTCCAGTTTTAGTATCTCTTCCCATGCTTTTTGAAGTGTCACTCAGTGAAGGAGCTCTGCCTGGGACAGAAACCACGGTTTTACTGATGTTTCCCCACCATGGAAGGGAGAACATTAGAATAAACTGGAAGAGTATAATGGAAGATATTCCTCATTTCAGACAGGCTGGCAGTCTTCTACAGTGTCTGCACTTTTCATTTGTTCTTGCTTTAATGCTAATGAAAGAGTAAATTTCAGTGTAGATGTAGTGAAGGAGAGGTCCATTATGCACCTCTGGAGTTTTAATCTTAAACTTTGTGTTTTAAAACTGATTAAGGTTCAGCAATTCAGCATTAAATGACTGACTCAGAAAGACTGTCTCTCTTTTCCATGGTGCATATTTTTCAGTCAGGTAATACTGCTGCCAAATCTGAGTAGCACTTCATTTGCTTCTAGGTGAGTCTGAACTATTATGACCTGGTAAAAAAGATGTTGGCTCCTCAGCAGATTTCCCCAGATGAATATTTTGGTCCCTTCAAGGAATAGGTATAAAATTCTGAGTAATAATGGCTTATTTTTACAAAAGGAGAAGCCAGACAGGTGTTGTGCACAGCTATGGCTTTCATACTCCGTTTTTCCCAATGGCTATACATAAATTTAAAATCACCTGAAATGGAATGAATGCCTTGGGTTTTGTCACAGTGCTTTTGGCTGTGGCTGTCTCTGCTTGTCTCGGTAGAGACATCATTGATATCACACTTAAAAAAACGCGTCATGAATATGAAGGAATTGAAGCAATGACAAAGCCATTCCTACATAAAAGGGAAGAAAGGATAATAAAATGAAGTATCTACTAATCCCTTCCAGGATGCTCACAAACAGCACAGGGGAACTAGTCTGTTGTGCCCTTTTGTGAGACCAGAAGGGTTTGAGTCATGACTCTGCATGGAGCACTTTGAAATGAAGTCTCAGAGCTATTCACAAGCTTCAAAACAAATAATCTCTCTGCTGACATGTGACATCATGCCTCCGAGGTGCAGTGATCCCAGGAGTGCTCGTTAAATGATAGCAGGATGGACTGCATTTCATCCTGTTTGACTGCAGAAAACATGGAGCTTTAAATTACTGCCATGTCCCTGTGCAGCCTGTACTGCTGGTTCCGAACAAAGGGGATGTCCAGGTGCTTCAGCTGTCTTTTGTTCTGCTGAAGCTATGGCTCTGTGGGCGAAGGACTTCTGTCTTGTAACTCCACTGAATGCTTTGTCTCAGTGCCTGCTTTGAATATTACCAGGGCAAAGTGCCTAGTGTTTTCCTTTTCCTCCCTTGTTTAACATCTTTAAGAAACTTCTCCCACACCTCCCACGCAAACCTCCATGAACTTGGTTTTGCAAACCCTGCAAAGCTGTGTGTTAGCATCCTCTTTAACAAGCAAGGCAACTGAGAAAAGGCCAGCGGACACAGAGCTTCTAAACACTTTTTAAGTCCTGGACCTTCAAGCTCTGCCTGTCGTTTAACAGTAAGTCTTTCTTGGACCAGGAAACAGTCTTCTAATGTTCCACTTTTCCCCTCACAGCTTTTCTGTCTTCCTTTTTTGTTCTGATCCCATTTGCTAGGAGTCCTTCCCTCAACTTCCACTGGCTGTGGAACTCCCTCAAACACATGGCCATAACGTTGGGACTAAATCCTGCCTTTCAAACTCACTCTTGCTGCTTACAAAAGCTTTTAATCACAATAAAATCTTCTTTTCCTGATTCATGTTAAAGTGAGCCTGGAAAATTACCCTGTAATGGCTGAGAGCCTTACACTGGTATCTACAGGCAGAAGGAGAATACAAACATAATCTAAAATTTGTGAGCACTGACTTGCTACTTCGTGCAGCATGAATATGTATGCGAGGTCTTTTGTATTGCACTCCCACATGCGAATGGAGGTTCAGAACTGTTCAAAGGCACTTCTGCCTCTGAGGTTTTTGTTAGCAAATAGAAGCAGCTGTGGACACTTGTTGAAATTGGAGTATCTCTTTTCTTGGTTTGCTTGCTCCCCCCCTCGAGTGGCAAGAGTCATTGCTAGAGCTAAAACTAACCCTAGTTCAGCCCGTGGTAATTAACAGAAGTTACTTCATCCTTTTCTCACATACATTTCTCTTGAGGTAGTGAAATAGCACAGAAACGAACAGTTTTAGAGAGGAAGTGAAAAAGGTGATTGCCTGGTTTTGAAATGAAAGGAGGAATTTAGCCAGTGCGTAATTATTCAAGTGAGAAGTTGGTCCTGTCTGTCTCTAATATTCCAAAGTGGTATTTGATGTAAATCCTCGCCCAGAGTTCATTACATTAGCTCTTAGCTCAACCTGAGCACGCTGGGCGCCAAGTTCAGCGTGCAGCATGTTTTATAACCGAGTAGAATGACATCATTCTAGTGATCCCTTGTTCCTTGGGAGGAGGTACAGCTTTATCTTCAGCCTAAAGATGAAATGAAATGGTGTGTTTGATGATATTCCCTCGGTATTTGCAATGTGGAATGTGAGAAATATTGCTTTGCACCTCCAGCAAGAACTGTCCCTTTCTGCCTGAAAAAAAGAAACCATGTTACTTTGCTTGTAAGATTTTTCTTTAGAGAAAATGAAATTTTTCCTTTACAGATCCCCAAGTGCTTTACAAGAAGACCCACAGAGCCCTTTCACAGGTTGGAGGGAAGCACAGTGGCTTGTTGACATCCACCCCGTGGCAAACCTTGGCCTAGTCCTGGGGGTTGCCCGGCTGCTGCTGAGGGCTTGGGGTTGAATCATGATGAGTTTCAAAAAGAGCAGGAGTAGAAACTTAAAAATCATAATGGTTTCAAACGGTTTGTCATTGCTACTTTACAGAGATACCGGTCAGAGCTCCTGAGAAGCCAGGAATCTGGCCTCCCTCCCCACTTTGTCCTGACCTCGGTGAGATTCACGGAGTGCCGAATGCCATCATCAGCGTTGCACACCGAGTCCCAGCGACTGTCCCCAGCGGTGGGTGGTGCCAGCTATTTCAGACGCTGTTTACCATAAGTAAGACAGACTGCAATGATATAGCATGAATGTAAGTGCTAAGGAACAGGCAAGATGCCCAGCCACTCCACGGAGACTGGGCTGGGAATGGCATGCGTAACACCAGACACAGCTTTGGGGGATAGTTAAGGAGAATGACTCCAATTAAATGGACAGTTTACTGGACATCATGAGAGCAGAATGAAATTCTCCTCACCATACAACCAAGCCCTATAAGTGAGCAGCCTCTCCCAGCCCCTGAAGATTCATGCTGGCAGACTCAGTGTAAATACGTTGTCCCCTGTTATGACAAACCTCTGACAAGCCAAGGTCAGAAAGCATAAAGTTTTAGCTGCTCTATCATGTCAGGAACAGAACAAAACAAAACAAAACAAAAATAAAATTAAAAACCACAAACAAACAAAAAGCCTTGTTTTAAAATAAGCTGTTTAAAATAAACAAGTGTTCTTTGAACCATATCAGAGTACATACCTAACAGTGTTTGTTAAGTAAGTATCAGTGACGTGTTTAAGTCTGTCTCAGTATGTACTGGTAAAGCAGTATTTGTGTTGCTTTTGCTGTAGCAAGAGTCAACATTGTTTCAAAAAGGTGGTCTGAAAAAAGGGACTTTGGGGTTCTTTTCCTACCTGGCATCCCACAGAGAAACATCTGGCCACCCGTCACCCCACCTCAGGACTTTCAAGTAAAAAACCTTCCCAATGCACTGATTTTGGTGAAGTTATACTTAATTTTCATTTGTTTAGGTCAGTTCATAATCTGCCTCTTAGGTGTTATTTTTTACCCATGGATCCACCTGACGAATCACTTTGGCTTTCTGAAGGAATTGTGCCTTGAGACTGATTGCAAATCCATGGTCACATTATTATAGTCTATACCTGAAATGCCACAGTGCTGCGGCTGAGCAAAGTTCAGACCTATTCCCACCTCTTCTGAGCAATACTACAGCTGTAAGCACAGAGCGCCACCCCCACAGGCCTCTCTTCATAGCTTCTCAACCGAGCTGACCTGGCGCCAGCCACGCTACACTAGGAATATACAGCCAGCCACTAAAGGACCAAAAGGGCACCACCCAGCCTAAAAGTCAATGGTTGCTTTTCCATGTGCAACAAAAGAAAAAAGTAATATCAATTTATAATTTAAACAGATCTTTGTATATCTATTTGGTTTTTTGTCTATCCTTTGACCTTTTGGCTTATTTAACTCCTCTAAGAGCCAGATATTAACTCTAGGTTAATAAGACAGGAATGCAAAGCAAGAGAGCAGGTTGTAACAATGATGTTGTTGAATTAGAAATTCTCCACCAAGAACAAAGGGGTTTTTTATGTCTGATGGGCTGTGAGGAAATCAGACTGCTTCCTAGGTGTCCTTTTCTGTATGCCAATACAAGTGATCTCTTTGGGCATGTTCACAAATTTTGGGCTTAATAAATCATCACTGAAGCATGTGCTTCCGTGTATGGGAAGCGACGTGACTTTGTCTCCCTGCCTGTCTGGGGTGTCAGAGAGAAGGAAAGGTCATGCACTATAGGATGCGAGGGGGAAAAGTGCAGTTCATAAATCAGTCTTGAGCTACTCCAAAGTCAGGCCATTGAAGTCACAGTGAAGCTCTGCAGGCAAAAATGACAGCTAGGCTTTTATGTGCATGCTGTGGTATCACAGGTCAATACTATGACTTCATTCTTTTCTTTATAGCCTTCGTGTTAGAGGAATCAAAGCCCTCTACCTCCCCTTCCCAAATTGCCTGCAGTTAATAATTGCATGAACAGTAGTTAGCCCAGGTTTGAAAGAGGCTTTGATGAGACACAGCTCTTTGATAAGCCATTTCAAGGGCAGAAGGCAAAGTGTTTACTTTGCTTGGAAGAGGAGTCTGATGAGCAATTTGCTTTTCTTCTGCTGAGGCCAGAATACAGAGACTGCAGAGGTGGTTACAGCTACTGCTCTCTACCTCGGGCTATTTCTTTGCCTTGTGCAAGAACTGAAAGTTACAAATGAAGCCTAGCAGCCTGTCCCTACCTGTGACAGCTGCCTCTGTGTCGAGTCTTAGCAACCACCCACTCCCCAGCTTTCCCTCCCATGGCTGCTTTTCCTGCCTTGGCTGTCCTGGGAGGCCCTGAGGAATCAGGAGTGCAGTGAAACCCAGCAGTGCAGCTGGCCCAGAGGAGATAGCAGGCTGCAGCTTCATGACTAGCCAAGCACTCCACCGTGCACTGTGGCAGAAAGAGGCAAATAAAGCTTTAGGTTGAGCTGGCCAGCCTGACTGGTGGTGGACCAACCTGTAACATTCAGTCTGAGGATACTGAAGCTCTCCCAAAGCCCAGGCCTGTACTAGATGCACCAGGTGCTTTCTTGGAGGCTGGAAAAGCCACACCAAAGAGTGAAGGCAACCAGGGCTGCCACTGGCTCTCGATACAAACTCGGATTACAAATAGCAAGGCTATTCAATGTTCTTTCATCAAATGTTTTATTACATGGGCTGTGAAATATCCGCAACTCTCACCGCACACTAAGTAGGTTTAGTCTCACAGCCTAACTGCAGATTCAGGTCAGCGTGGGAGTCTGACAGGGCAGGAGGTGCTGGGGTGGCCCCAGGAATTTCCTGACCATGAAGTTTCCAACACTGTAGATGGAACATAAGGAATTTTGTTTAGTGATTGATGATGACTTGAGTGTATCCAACTGGCTGCAAAATACCTCCAAATAGGACTCGACATACTGCTTTTGGCCCAGGCCAGCCCGGGTGGTGGGTGCCCCAAGAGCTGAGGTAACTCAGTAGCTCTCCATGGCCCCAGCCCTGGTGGGGGAAGCCCAGTGGCAACTCCAGCTGCCGAGAGATGGTGGTTCGTGTTCAGCTGCGCCAGGGCTGTGCCTGCAGCAGGGCCCAGGAGGAAAGGAAACCGCTCGCCTGATCCAGGAGCAGGATGTTATTCACAGGTTTGAATCTGCAGGATCGACCACTTGTTATGGGAAGGAGACGGACATGATAAGCAGGTGTTGCACAAGATGGTGGCGATTTGACCTCTGCTGCTGGCAGCCGTAGCAGCGCTACAGACAAGAGCCATGGATGGCAGCAGCCACTTACTTGCCCGGCCGGCGGTAGGGAGCGGTGCGGTGCGTGGAGGGCTCGGCCAACTGCTCCTTGGAGAAACGCGTTAGAGGCTGCGATGGGCCCTGGAGTCGGGTCAGCTCGGCTCGGCCGGCGTTCCCGTGCCGTCCCGAACCAGCCTCTGCCGCGGGCGCAGTCCCGCCGGCTCCCGCTGACCCCAGGCGCCGCCGCAGCCGCCGCCCCTTCCCCCGGGACAGGCAGCGGGAGGGCTGACGGGGACCCGCTCGCACCCCGAGTAAAACTCGGGTCATCTTCCCCCGCCCACGGCTGCTGCCTCGGGCCCGGGGCCAGGGCCACGCTGCTAAGGGCCAGCAGCGCCCGACCGGCCCTGAGGTCATGTTTATTCAAGCAGAGGGCGAGTCGGCTCCCACCCGGCGGCAACTGCTCTCGAGCCCGCCCCCCGCCGCACCCGGGCAGGAAGTGCGGCTGGGCGGCCTCTCCCGGCGGCGGGGCGGGAGCTCAGCTCAGCTCGGCGCCTCCGCTCGCAGGAAATGGCGGCGGCACCACGAGGTGAGCCCTCATGGTGGCGGGGGGTGCCTGCGCCCCTGCTCCCGCGCCGTGCCCGCGGCAGTTCTAAGCGCCTTAAGGCGGCCGGCGGCAGGAGAGCGGCGGCCTGGTAGCTGGCGGAGCTCGCCTCGGGTTGCGGCGGCGCCGTGCGATGCTGGGGAGAGGCCTCCTGAGAGGGCCGGCGGCTGTCGCGCTCGCTTCCCTCACGGGTCGCGTGAGGAAGGCCCCGCGGCGTGGCCTGGCGGCGGCGTTGGGAGGAGGGTGAGCAGCCCCAGGGAGCCGAGCCGAGCCGGGCCTTGTTTTCTCCGAGGCGCGGCTTCGGCGGTCCCAGAGCAGGAGCCGCCCGCCGCGCTTCCGGCGTGCGGGGCTTTCTGTGCCCCCGGCTTGCTGCTCTCGGCCGTACCCGTGTACGCCCTGCGGAGCCTGCCACCGCCGTGGGCACCTCGCGTGGGAACGCCCGCGGCATGGCCCTGCCGAGGCTGCTGCAGAGGCGCTGCTGCCCGCGGCCCGTTTCCCAGGCGGCGGGTGAGCGCCGGGCCCTGCTGCCCGCAGGCGAGGCATTGCTCGGGCAACGCCTGCAGCAGCGTGACCGGCCCTGCTGGTGGGTTTGGGTTTACGAAGGTGCTTGAGACCCGCAGCTGCAGCCTTTACGGTGCTGTGTTTAAGCCACAGCTTTGTGTCTGCAGAAAAACACTTTTACTCAGCTTCAGCTGTGGTATAAGCACCCTTTTGGCAGAAAGTGCAGTCCCTTGACAGCCATTTTATGAAGCATTTTATGTCCTCAGTATTGCTTGCATCAGAACAAGTAAAGCTTAAAACATAAGGCTGCTTGGAGAAGGTTTAAATAAACTGGGGCCAGGACAGCTGAGTCCCAATGTGAACTGGCAGTGGAGCACGCAAGCAGAAATGTGAGGGAGAGGAAAGGTAACAAAGTCAGTGTTGTGTCTTGAGCTGTGCCATGGCTGCGCCAGGGAGTCAGTGGAGTCCAGGTGCTGAGCTGAAGGGGAAGCAGAGCCTTGCCTTTGCACGGTCCCTGGCTGCTTTGCTGTGCATTGCTCATGGGTAATACTGGTTACTGTTGGCAGACAGAAGCACACAGTTACAAAGATACAGCTGAGGTTGAGGGTAGGAATAGGAAATTGCCTTTCAGGCCAGGAAGGCAGGCTGAGGGTTAGGTTCTGCAGTCTCCTTTAGGAGAGTACAGTCAGTTCCTGAACCTTCCCAGAAGTTTCTTGTGGAGATTCATCTGGAGGACTAAGAAAGTGGAGCCAGTGACATTATGCTGACCCCACTGATACTATCCTCCTAAATTAAATGGTGGAAGAGCAAGGCCTGCCTGTGAGGTAAAGTCAGGACCTACTTCATCTACCTACAAGGTTTTAATGTCAATTAGAGGGAGCAAGTTAAAAAGTCAGTTCTGTAGAAAATGTTGGGTGTGTTTGGTTCGAATCAAACACACTGAACTGTATTTCAGGGCTGTTGTGTTGCCTGTTGTTGTATTTGCGCTTTTGACATTGACTCACCTATGTGTTTTTGCTCACAGGGACTCTGGATGTGCCAAAGGATTATGGAAACCATACAGGTGGTTACCCGTTTAGCCATGGCAGGTTTGTGTAAACCCATCTGGTAACGGGTGCAGCCTTGGGAAAGGGCTTCATGAGATGCCCTCCAGTGGTAACAACACGTACTGGTATTTTAAATCAAGAGGGAACAGAAGGGAATTGGAAAAAGGGATCCTTTTTGCCCACTCTTGAAGGGTTTGAGGGTAACTTCTTCTAAGCCCAAGGGCCTTTGGGCAGCTTTGGCAATGTTAGCTGCTGGGTGAGGTGTGGTTGGGAGTATCTCATCCTTTGGTAGTTCCTGCTGCTGCAGGCTCTGCAGGGATGCATGGATCAGCACTGCAAATCAGGGCATCCTGTGGGGTTCATGTGGTCAGTACCAGAGCTTTAGGCATGAGCTGCTGTCCTTCACAGAGGATGAATTTTGCTGTGTGCCAGTAAATGCACATAGTGAAAAGAAACAGGAAGAAAACCACCAACAGGTACCAGAAAAAAATGCATCTTGCAGCACATAACTCCCTGTCAGAGACAAGAACAACTAGTTTTTAACTGATTGTTGTCCTTTCACATGATCCTGGCCAGCAGTGAGACAGAATTCCCATAGAGCAGCCAGAGATGAGAACTGGTTTTGCCTCATCTGATTCCAGATGAACAAAACATGCTTGTTGTTAGTCTGCTCTGGTGCTGTGCTGGATGTGTTATTGCCCTTTAGCTTCACAGCTTCAGTAGGAGACTCCCATTTTGCTGTCAAATACAGCTTCCAGTTCTGTACAGGCGGTTTGGCCCTTACAGTCTTACAGCTGTACTGCACTTCTCCCTGGCTGGTGGACTTAACATAGAAAGAGGAGGTCGATGTGAACCTCCAGCTTGGGTGCTATGCTGATCTGATCAGTGGACCCTGTAGTGGAAGTGGTGGCCTCCCTGTAAAGGACATATATATAAGGTAATTCATAGTGACAGCTGTTTGTAAAAAGATGAGTTGTTCCTACCTTTTTCTTTGCTGTATAAATATTTAAGTGACAGGGTTGGGATTCCTAAGGGAGGAAATGCTTGGTGTTATTGCTGACAGGTGAAGCTTTTATTAAACAGAAACATGCAAACTCATTTCCCCTATTGTTTTTAGCCTAGTAGCCAATTATTTCTTACTTGTTCCTTTTTTCAGATCGTTCTGTTGCTGCCTTAGCTGTCCTGTACCATGCCTGGCAATGACAATTGAGTCATATTCTGCTGAGCAGGCTGCTTATGCTCAGCCATCAAGCCTGTATTCTCCAACAGATTCATCAAGCTGGCGATGTAATGACAGAGCTGTTTGATACCTGTGGAGTCCCACTCCGAGGGTGTGCAAGCCTTTGCATTTGGCTCAGGAAATCTGTCCTTGCAGCAGCCCTGCGAGAGGGTTGCAAAGTCCTAGGGACTCCCAGGGCAATTCACCAGTTGAGAAATATTTTGGACTGGATTTTTGTGTCATCTGAGGTGAATCCTGGTGCCAGGATACAGGTATGGTTTAAACACTTGAGGTGAAAGCTGTTGGTGGGGAGTGGTGGGATTGTTCGCAGCAGAACCTCTGCTTTCATCAGAAGCATTGGGTTTACCAGCAGCCTGTGTTCATTAAGGCTTTGGGGGGGGGCTCAGACATCCTCGTACCTCTGCTCTGATACTTGCATGTTCTACTCTTTCAGCTGTCTACATGAAGAGCGTGGCTCTTTTTTTGGCAGATAAAGGTAAAACACGTTCCACTGGATGGAAGTTGGACCCTAAATCAAGCCAAACATTTATAAGCAAGGAATGGTGCTTTCTCACCACGTCAGTCCCTGGCACTTTAGCTGCTGTTCTCTGTTACGGCCTTGCCAGTGTCAGCAGGACTCACATGGCCGTCTCCTGCCCTCTACATCGGCAGTGGTTGTTGAGTCACCTGTTTCTGGAGGACACAAGTTGTGCTCAGTGCAAGATGTAGCAACTGAAAGTACCTGGCCTGCTTTACAGGAGGTCTGATGTAGTTACCACAACAACCCTTTCTGCCCTGGAAGCCTCTGAATTCCTGGTGGGCTAAGAAATGTCCCTGAAGTTAGATAGCTCAGTGTCACTAAACCCATCTTCTTTTCAGGCTTGCAAAACAGATAGATACCTGACAGAAGGTGGTACTAATCACCGCCCTAATGACAAATTCAGCTCCTGGTTTTATGGTTTCTGCAAAGCCTGTTTTGGGGAGACTTTCTAAAGTTACTGGGGGAAGAACAGACAAGCTTTTGGCACGTGATTCTACACCAAATCTCTTCAGTTTTGCCAGGCTGTGTTTATTTGTAGACACCCCGTGTATTGTAGAGGCTGCTGCCTGTTCTGACTATTGCCTAGAATGGAAGTGATTTTTGTAATAATGTGCAATAAAACTGGAAAAGCTTCTCTGTTAATGAGTCTTGATTGAATTCAGGTAGTTCTGACACAGATGAATGAGGCTGTTCAGAGCTAGACAAGCCTGCTTGACAGGCAGTGTCTGTCTGATTGCCTGGTGTCTGGAAATGACACCTACAACTGAGTGCTGGGCCGGAGTACTTCCAGCCCCCCCTGGACACCCAGACATTCAAGGGCACAGCATCAGGGGCGAGAATTCTTCAGGGCTGAGGGGGAGAACGTTGCTGTGAGTGTGGAGGTAGGAGACACCCAAGTGGGGGTGAGCATGGCCAAAAAGAGCAAGCTAAAATGCTGCTTTTGGTTTCTCTATGGGGCAGTCAAGCGCTGCCAAAGGCCTCCAGTTATTTTTTGTTTTTTTCACTGGATGAATGAATGAAAGAATGAGAAGCTTGGGCATTCTGTAAAAATGTCTTTTAGTATTTCAGACTGTCGAGCATGCTTGGGCATTTTAAAAAGCCTGTCTGTGTATGGTAGGTGCTAACACTTGACACACAGGGGAGGCGTATTGGATTATCTCGTGTCACAGATTCTGTGTAGCAACAAGAATACTTGATTGTGAGATCAGCTGCATGGTTGGGAGTGTTTTCAGCTCTGTCTAGCAGCTGTACAGCAATAATGCCTTTTGCTATTTTTGGTTTTTGGTTTTTGTTTTCTTTGAACATTTAGCTCTTCAGCAGACACGAGAGTGGAATTAATGATTGCTCTGCAACAGGGGAGTTCCCTAAGCATAAAATGGGTATTGGAGGAACCAGTGATTGGGCTGCCACTGCTACTTGGTGACAGTGTCACCTCTGAGAAGGATGGTGTCCATTTCTAACTGGAGAATTCTGGGATGCTGAGGGATCTTGTGACCATAATGGTTTTCTGCTAAGATCCTGCTGAAGAGGACAAAAACTGTTACAAGGGCTCAGGCCTGGCTGCTGAGGTTTAGGTCAGGTTGCTTTGCTCTCCATTTTCTTTCAGTGTGGGTTACGCATAGATGTGGTAGCTGCAGAACACAGGTTATGGGAGGGCAGTCCATGGGGGTAATGCAATCCCAGTATGTATCCGTAAGATACCAGGTGTTTCCAAAGCAAAGCAGGGGTGGACGTAATGCTGGAAGTGTGAGTTGAATGTGTAAAGGTGCTGGGCAATGTCTGCATTGAAAAATGACAGTCTGCAGTTCTCGTAGTCCAGCAGGATGCCAATCCTTCTGGGGGGGACTGTAATTCTGATGTCTGGTGTCATCCCACTGTGCAGGAATTCGTACTTGTGCCTGTAGGCAAGAAAGATAAAAAACCTGAGGGCATCCTGGTTGTTCTCAGAGGGAAGCACTTTGTGCGCATAGGTGTGTTGCAGGGTGTGTGTCCTGCTTCACATTCCCACCTCGGCTGCAGTTGCTGCCCCAGTGCCATCCACTTCGCTGAGCAGTGACTGTGCTTGCTAAGAAGCAGTGAGCTCTGTGATTCCACGCAACCTTGTCCCCCAGAGCTCAGACCTGCCTGCTCATCCAGGGCAGTGTTGATGGAGAAGTTCCAGGCTTCGTGCTTATTTACTAGAGGGTGACATCTCCTAACTGTGATTCCTGGACTGCAGGTTATTAGAGGCCAGGAAGGTGCTCTGTACATAAGCAGCTTTGTTGTGAGTGTAGCCCCTCTTCTTCCCTGTTAGAGTAATGCTGAGGTCCTTTAACAGTTACTCAAACGGCTCCCTAGGTAGCACACCGCAACCAAAATACGAGACTTCTATGGGAATGTGCCTTTCTGAGCAGAGCTGGGAAGATTTATGAAGTGTCTGGCATTTCATAAGGGCCATCTTCTTCTCTAACCACCTCATCCATCCACACCACTCAAACCTGAGAAAATTTCCCTCCAGAAATGTGTATGACAGTGACTTAAACTGAGCAGTTGCCCAGCTGCCTTTTCTCTCTGCAGTCAGTGTTCATTGTGGCCTTTCAGTACTTAGAGGTCACCTATAAGAAAGATGGGGACAATCTTTAGCAGGGCCTGTTGTGACAGGACACAAAAGGGGTGATGGTTTTAAACTAAAAGAGGGTAGATTTAGACTAGAGAGAAGGAAAAAATTTTTTGCAGTGAGGGTGGTGAAACACTGGGACAGGTTGCCTAGAGGTGGCAGATGCCCCATCCCTGGAAACATTCAAGGTCAGGTTGGACAGGGCTTTGAGTAGTCTGATCTAGTTAAAGATGTCCCCACTCACTTCAGGGGGGTTGGACTAGATGACCTTTAAAGGTCCCTTCCAACCTAAAACATTCTATGATTCTTTGCTCCAGAAGACTGAGAGCAAACCTCAATGTACCTCTTAGCTCAGTGTAGCAAGGAAATCCCATTAGCCTGCCTGCAGCGTATGGGAGAGTCATTAGCTTTACTGGGTCTGGTCCCCCTCATTAAGCAGCATTTCTTGCTGTGTGGGAGGTGAATGACAGCACTGCTGAGGAGGAACACAGCTATGCAGTGGGCCAACTGCTGCAGAGCTGAGAGCAGCAGGCGCCCGGGGGGAGCATGTGCTCCAGCCAACTGAACTCCATCTAAAGCCTCCCTGCGTACCGACAGGCAGATTTGGGCCCATGCCATGCCATCCTTACCATTTACTGACTGCATGCTGGGGACACTGGGATTGTGTCCAGGCTTTCTGTTCAAGGGCACCCAGCAGCACCCCGGCAGCTCTTGCAGGCTGAGCAGTGAGCCATTCAGACAGGCAGTAGGAAATACTCAGGGATGCTTGGGAGCGTGCCTCGTTTTCTTGATTGTGAATGCTTCGCGGTGCATCTGAATCTCACATGGGGGTCAAAGGCAAGGATGCTAACTAATATAATGGTGTCTGGGGGAGAGTCAGAAAGTTCAGCTGAGGCATAAGGGGCTCTGCATGCAGGTATGGCTGTTAGGTGCTTTCATAGGTAGGAGAGAGATCAGAAACAGTTGCATGCTACTGGATTTAGACAGATAGATAGTTTCTAGGTTACACAGATCTATTACTCTCCGTCTTCTCACTGGGGTTTCAGTGACCTAAACTCAAGCCTTTACAGTTAACTCCTATAATGCAGGTTTTATCCAGATTTGTTCCTGGGAGTGCCTGTTTCAATGTGAGAATGTCATTAAGCAGGAGGATTTGCTTAAAAGTTGCAGCATCCTTCCTTCCAATACCCATTCACAGTGCCAGCGGTGGAATGTCAGAAGCCCCTGGTTAGGTTCTTGGTCTGGGTTTGATACAAAATCTCTGTCTGCCCCCTGCAAGTAGGAACTCTGCTGCTCTGTCTGCAGGTGTACAGGTAGGAGGTGTTCCTGTAGGAGACCTGTAGCCTCTACAGCCCTTACCTTGATGGTGTGATGATATGCCTCATGCACCAGGATGAGTTGTTTGCCCCCAGATAACCATGTCTTGGAGTGTTTTCAAAAGCTACACCAATTCTGTACTCTGTATCTTCCTCAACTTCCACCTCCCAGTAATGCTTTCCTGGGAACGGGATCAGACTGCCCAGGATCCCAATACACCTGTGGGAGACAGACAGGAATATGTGCTTTGGCAGGGACTCTCTGCAATGCTGTTTACAATGTTTAGGTATGTAATGTACCTGGACATTACATGTCAATAAACAAAAGCCACTTTTGCTGTCTCCTTAGAAGTGCAGCCCAGACTTTCGACTACAGCAAAGTTTTCATGCTGGGGACCTGACACAGAACCTGCAGGCTTCTTTGTAACATCTACCCTGTTTTTACCTGTGAGTAGCTTTGTAAAAATGAGTGCCCTGGGAACTTTCAGGAATAGGGAGAACAGCCTTCTGTGCTGCCTGGGTTTTCTGGGAAAGTTATTACTTGCTAGAAGAGAGTGTGCTCTGGTGAACCCCAGTAGAGCAGGGGAAAAAAGGCTACAGATTTCGTATTTTCTTCTCAAACAGCCCAGGGCTTTAAATGCCACTCACCATCAAGAACTGAGAACTCTAACAGCATGAAACTCCAGGGGCAGCTGGAGAGGAGACCTGCCTATGCTGTGTTTGGAGGATGAGCAAGAGTTGAACATGGTAGGAGAGCTTGGAATATGCTCTAGGTACCTGGGCCATGAAAAGTTTTAACACTAGTCTGTCATTCCCAGCCTTTACAATAGGAACCATATAGAAGGCAACTCTGCAAAAGGAAGTGTAGGAGAGACAAGATAGTATACTACAAAGAGAACCTTCAGTTTGACTTACAGGCACAGTCTCATGGTCAGAGGAGCTGGGCACTTTGAAGATGGAAGTCTGCAAATACATAGGTTCTGAAGCAAGAAAGCTGGGCAAAGTAACCCATGCCACATGTTTCTGAAACACCTAACCTGATTTAAGAGGGCAACATGAATCCTGTAAGACTACACCCCAGCTTTTCCTCAGGACTAATACACAGAGTATTAGCTGTCATTGCATCACAGGGGATGGCAGGTTTTGAAACACACCTTCAGTTTTGGATGGGGAGTCACATGCACACACAGCGTTGTCTAAAGTTGCACATTACAACAGCAAAGGATGTTGCTGGCAGACACTGAGCTGGCCTGCCTCTAGGTAATGCTGAGAAAGAGCTGTACGCAGCATTTGGAGAGCCTGATGTATAAGGACAGGTGTGCACAGCAAGATAGCTGTAGTCTGTGCCACCTCAGCAGCAATCACTTAAAGCAAGCATACAGTTCATTGCAAGTGCATGTAGGTGTCTTGGGAATAGTTTAAAGACTGCTGGAATCAGGACTTCGAGAGACTATGTTGCTACAGTTTGAGAAGGAAAAAGAATGATGCAAAATGGATAGGTAAACATCTGTGAAGAAAATCCTACAGTAGTAATGAGAGCTGCCATGAAGGCAAACTGGAGTCAGACCATAGGAGCTGCTGTGGTTAGGAAACACATTAAACTTTGATGATCACACAGACTTCACAAAGAAGAGATTGCAATGTAATTTCCTTGTAGTGTGAGTGTTAGTCATTTCAGCTGGGGAGGTTTTTTGTTTGGTTTTTTTTTTCCCCCCACACAGTATCTTGGCATGATATAGACTTCTGGAAGTTCACATGGCATCAAAAAAGCAGCCTCAGAGTAAAAATGAGGAGTGGTTCATGTGAAACATAAAAGCACCCCGTGGAAGTGGGATGAAATCCCATTTAGGCTTATCATGATAGCTGTAATGAAGAGAATCATCTATGTCCTGGCTCTTTTCTACTGAGCCCTCTAACATTGCATTTCCATGAAGGGACTAAGTTGTGGGCTTGTATTATGCTGTGTCTGCAGATGCCTGTCCTGGTTACATGTTGTTTCCGTGGTTCTGACTGGAAACATGCATTTCGGCAAGCTAAGTCTCTCATTTCAATGGCAAAGGGCCTAATGCTTTTTTGAAAGCGAGATCTGTAGGCCCAAATAGCATCAGCTAGATCTTTCAGCAAGAGAAATGTTCAAATTTTAGCCCAATGTGCCCAACATGTGTAAGCAGTTTTGTATGTAATTATGGCTGGCTGCAGCTGTAATCCTCTTTATGAATTTGCATTAACTTCCAAGTGATGCTTAAGTTCCAAAGAGCAGCTAGAGAGAGCGATTTAAACTCACAAAATTAATGAGAGCTGCTGAAAACCTCTTTAGACACTTCCTGGCATCTATTTAAAAAACCCAAACAGACCAACTGTGCTTTGAAGTACACAAGCCTCTTTCAAATAAGAGGGTCAGGTGCCCAAAGCACCAATAGGGTTTGTTGCCCATTCTGTACTATTTGCTGTAGCGCACAAGTTTTATGTGAGTGTTTGGTGTTTTCCATTGGACAGAGCTATATAAAAACAGCCCCCAAATCTCCACATGTGAAACTGAGACCGAGACCAAGGAAGGATGGGCAGAGGCTCCTGCACATTATGCACAAGGCTCTATCACCTTGGCAGCTTGCAGAGGAAGGGGCAGGAGAGAGGGATCAACAGCCAGCAGAGAGGAGCAGCTCCTCAAGTCTTGGAAGTGTGCAAGTGCTGGAACACTGTGATTAAAAGAGAACCTAACTAAATGGGAAGGAAGTTTTGGAATTTAGTAGAAGTTGGTGCAAAGGGAGATGTTGCAGATAATATGTATTAGCCACCCTAGAAAGGGAGTTTAGTAGTGGTGCTCAGGAATGATAACCCCAGTGAAGCTGTGGGGCCTGCATTAATGGATACAGAGTTTTGCTCTCCAAGGAACTATAGGAAAAGCTTACCATTTCAAACTGAATAGTCATCATAGGAGCCCAACTTGAAGCACCTTAAAATAAACCTGATTTTTTTAAAGATGAATAACCCTTATGTTAAAAGAACCAACAAAGATGTTTGCAGTTGGCTAAAACTAAAGACAACCATAGCCACTTATGCAAAAGCCAAGATGGAAAAGCCCACTGTACATTATACACACACATACAGTCTGGAAGTTTCAGTTGGATGGCGCCTGGCTTGAAGGTAAGAAGAGCTGCAATACCAATGAACCTTATTAGTGGATTTAAATTCAAGGTAGGGATGTCTCATGGGCAAAGCAGCCACAAACCGCATGCATTAGTTGCAGCTGAAATTCTTCTGTATACCTTGTAAAGCTGTTATCATAGACGGGCAGATCACACTCTGGGGTTTCCAGTTCATCACATGCAATTGTAAATCCGTCATCTAGAATCGCCAGTAAAGGATGGGCTGTGTCCTCGTTGAGGCAGAAGTAGGTGCCTGCAAAAGAGAATGCCCGAGGATAACTCCAGCAACTCCTTATGGCATTCAGATTTGCAGTAAAAGTGTGGTGACATGTCTGGATCCACAAAAAGATTAACCAGTGCTCTGGAAGGAATCTGTGGCTGACATTGGCAGGACAAGGTTGTCCATTGGGAGTTTTTTTCAAATAAATGGGCGGTTCATAGTTTAACACTGTTCAGTTACACCCTTATGAAAAGCAGAAAAGGGGCCTTAACCTGGTTTTGAACCCATCCAGGGCTCAAAGCTGCAGGCATTGCTCAGGAAGTAGCTAAAGCAAG
Organism: Ceryle rudis; assembly: GCA_033439905.1. Taxonomy (NCBI): domain Eukaryota; kingdom Metazoa; phylum Chordata; class Aves; order Coraciiformes; family Cerylidae; genus Ceryle; species Ceryle rudis. The sequence continues at coordinate 13,751 of JAAGNO010014232.1, read as the reverse complement.
AGGTCCTCCCTGCAATGGTGTGTCTGGTTTCAAGTCATGTTCCTCAAAGCTGGAGTGAACTATTTTTAATCACTGAAAGGAGAAGGGGGGGTGCGTGGTTTAAAGGCCTCTACATGGCCTCACTCTTCCACATAAATGCAGGGCACAGTTTGAAGAGAAGGGAGGGAGCTCTGCAAAGGTGCCGCATGCAGCATCTCTCATGCTTCAGCACCTCCTTACCAGGTCAGCCCTCAGAGAGGTAAATCAGCCAGCCCAGGATAAAAGTACTTCTGCCTTTCTCTCTTTGTAGACTTTACAGAGCAGGTCTGATGCACTGCACTCCAATGAGCAGCCACGTGCGTCACAGCTGCTCTTTGTAGTTGGTGTTTGTGTATCTACCCCCGTAAGTGAGAATCAAAGGTCGTTCCCAGCATTGGAGGTGAGCGCTTGCAGCTGACAGATCAATTTGCATCAGCTGTTTGCATAATGTTGACTCAGAGAAGATAAATCTCTCCATGCTAATCCCAAATGAAATCATTATAATCAAACTGCAAGTTACTTCAATGCAAATACAATACAAACAATGACAGGGCAATTGTAGGCTTGTGCTGCTGAAAACAAACACATGCTCTGCAAGCAGAATTGTCAAACTCAAATATTGAGTTTGATTTCAACAGTTGAAATACATACAAACAAAGATAACACAATGACAGTCTTGCTCTCCAGGGATTTGAGAATGACCACGTCCTTTCTGCAGTGTCACTGAGGTGTGGCTGATTGGTTTCTTACTGAAACACAGCCTTTCGCAGATCAATGCGTGTGTGGTTAGCTTGCTGAATAAGCACAATTTGTCCATCTATCACAGAAGGCAAGGGCAGAAGAGACACAGGTATGTTGTGAATGTATCTGTGAATGATGCGGGAGGTTTGAGACACCCTAGTGAAGTTACAGTATCTTTATAGCAGTGCTGAAGATGAAAACAGGTGCCTACCTCTAACTCATTAAAATGAGCTTTGATTAGATGGTTGGGAGGGGAAAGGGCTTCCACCTTCCCTTTGGTGGAGATGGTTAATCCTTGCCAGTGTGGCGCTGAGCAGAGATAATAATGCTGTGTCAGTTACCAGATGCAAAGCTTCCAGCTGAAAGCTGGGCTCTCTTTTTGCTGATGATTAAAGGGAACCAGCCTTCAGAGCTTCACCAGCCAAGCTGGAGATTTTCTGATATATACAGAGGAAGATTTTGCATCTCCAAATGATTCTGGGAAGTGCTATCAAAGCCATGTTCTCCAGCAGCAGCATTACAAATATTCTCTGAAGTAAAGTAAAATTACACTACAACTTTCTTCATTAGCGTGTCAGTATTTGGCAAGCCGGCAAATGCTGGGGGTGTTGGGTTGATACTGCCTTTTAAAATGTTTGGAAATCAGTAACTTTCAAGTATCAAATGTACTGGACAGAAATAATTTTAAATTCCAGAGGTAAAGCAATGCACTCACTGTTAGAAAATGGGGTGGGTTTTGTTATTCCTAAAAGGTTACTAGGTGTGTAATTAGATGTTAGAGATTAGGACCTGATCCAGAGGCCACTGGAGCCAGCAGGAATCTTTCTGATGAGATAACAAATGCTACAATAGGCTGCTGGAATTTTTCTGAGCTGTACAGTACCTGTGGTGTGTATCAGGACAGGTTCACTTCTTTCACTCGAACCACCCAGGTTTAGGGCTCTAACACAGATGAGATAGCTTTGTGCTGGCTGGAGGTGAATTAGGACTTCACAGTTAGGAATCCCAACAATAGATCTACAGAAAATAAATCCATGGAAAACGATAGGGTAGAGAACAAAGGTAAGCCTTTGAGATTACTTTCTGGACAATAAAGAAGAAATTACACGATCAGCTTCTCCTATAACCCATCAACAATGCTTTATCTTGCATAGTTGTCAGTAGTGGGGGCAAGAGATAGTCTATGACAGACTATGCGGATTTTTATATTTGCTTCTGCCCTTTTCCCACACCCCATATAGTCATTTTTGATTAATATTTATACAATTAATTTTACTGAGGAATGTTTATAAAGGTGAATTCACCAAAGGGTCGTGGGTCCTTTCTTAGTGCTATTTGATGCCACATGGCTTGAATTTGCTTCGTCTCTACAGGTCATGGACTTGATAGAATAGTGACTCACTCAGTAATATTATCGCCATTTTCTTCATCTGTCAGCTTGGACAATTCAACCATGTAGGAATCAACAGGGTTAATGTCTCTAGATTCCCAGCACACCAGTGCTGCATGTTCACAGCTTCGGATCTTTTTAGGCTTTATGATAGGTGGTGAAGGAGCTAAAAAGTAGGCAAAAGAATTCTAAGCTGTTGCTTAAAAATGTTTGCAACAAACATGCACTGAAGACTTAAAAAATAGAACAAAGTTGTTTACTAATATTTTATAGTTAAAGAAACCTGCTTCCCCAGTGGACAATAAACAGCAGGCAGGGCAATTAACAGTACTATTCAAAAAAGACTTAATTTGGACTATAAAGGTCCCAGTAAAATTAATCAGAGAAGTAGCAAAGATAGAGACTGATTACAGAACTGTTTTCTTTCTACCACTGGTTTTATCTTTGTCATAAAGGTGCCCTAAGATGTCAAAGACATCTGGAATGAGTGCTTGAAGGTCTCACTCTGACTTGCTCATTTTGTTGTCAGCACTTCACAAAAAGTGCCTGACTGAACTGCAGTTACAAAGGGCAGCACAGCAAGTGAATCCACAAAATATTACAGGCCAATAAAAGGAGGGCTGGCATCCACCTGGCAGAACTGGGAGATCTGAGCCTTATTCCCAGCTCTTCTACATGCTTGCATTTAAATAAGTTATTTTGTCTCTGTGTTTCCATTTCTTTAACTTTAAAACAGGGACAATTGGCCTGATAGGCTCTACAAATAAAAGTAGTGTACTCAGTAGACTTACATCAGAAGAAACAGAGCACCCTGAATGCATTACTGGCAAAAAATTCAGAGATGACTGTGAATTTCACTATGAAGGTCACACAGTCATATGAATGAAATATTTTTACCTGTTACATAAACTGCTCTTTCACTTGGTGGACTGATACCAGAGGCATTTAAAGCACTGACCCAAAATTCATACTGTGTATTCGGCAACAGATTAGCAATGGTGCAGTATGTTTCTTTGACTTTTAGCATATATTCTGAAATGAAAACAAGAAAGCATTTACAGTGACTTCACACAGCTACCCACTCTTCCCCAAAGCTGCCTCAAATAATGGAGCTGAGGCGTGTTGTTTTGTGGGCTGAGTTCAAGAGAGCTCCTTGCGCCCCATACTCTTTGAAAAGCTGTTTCACCATGCCTTCCTCTAAGGAGGCATAAACCACTAAATGCATCAGCTACTGAAGGAGCCACATCACTTGGGGGGGTGTGTTTGGGGGGAAGCAAAACAGAAAGAAAGGAGACCCACTTATCACTAATTTTTTTACTAAAAAGGCCCTGCCCGTTCCCACTCCAGCGATATTGTCTGGTCAGATCATCCCAGCGGTGGAACAAGAGCTGAAGCTATTTCACTACTCATTTTTGGTTCTTCATCTTATAAAATTTGGATAGGTTCTACTTTTGTTTCTGAACTGGACATTTGGCACTCTGCTGGCTTCTACTTTTGCTGGAGAAGTGACTGTGTGTTTTCAGTAGAAGGTTCTGCGAGGATGCTGTTAGCAAAAGTGGTTTTGTCACAAGGCTGGGGCATTGTAGGATTGTTCTCTGGTTCTTTTTTTTTGTGCGTGATGGGGTGTCCCCTTGGGTCCAGGCCTCCTTACCTGCTTGTTCATTACTGTGCCTCTCGTTGCTCACTGGTTTATAACACAGTTGGTAGTACTCAACAGTGTCATCTGAGAAGAGGCTCCAGCAAACTCTCAGTGAGGTGCCAGTTGCTGCATTGGGAGCCTGGGGATTGATCACAGGGGCACAAGGAGCTGCAGAGGGGAAAACAGGTCTGTTTTTAAATGTATAAGCACGGTATGTTGTTCGCAGGCAAACACTTCTCTCACAAAGGTGTTTGCACAAAGCCTAGTCACTGAATAGGGTCCTGTTCTTCCCACATGGAGACAAGTTAGGAGCTGATCTGCAAATAGTTGCAGATAATATCACTGATGTATGAACATGTCTTGCGTCAAATCAAATTCAAACAACAAAATACATAAGCCTCAGCCTAACCTTTCTCTGTAAACTTGACATCTCCTGCCTCTGAGGGCTGCTGTTACCAGCAAGCTAGTACAGCCTTGCAGGAGCAACATCTGACACGCACTGCACTGCTGTGGAGCAGCCCAGAGGCTGAGGAGCCTTTGGAGGAAAGGTGAGGGAAAAGCTGTATAACATGGGGTCAAGCAGCACAGGCAAACAAGTAGCAAATACTATTTTACTTTTAAGAAAACACAATGTATGGGCATAAAAATGCAGACTGTTCTTTCTGACCATTTGTGGTGTGCCAGAAAAATAATTTAAATCTTTTGTATGTTTATTATTAGAATTTTTTATCATTAGAAACTTATTTGGGTATTGCTCCATTTCCTGTGGATAATAGGAAAATGTTAAATAGCAGAGGACCAAGCCCTGAAATCTGGTTTTTGAGAGAAGCTGTGCAGGTTATTTAAAGCAGTCTGATGTCCCTCTCTACTTTGTTCAAGCAACTACAAGGTAAGACAAGTTATCACTAATTAAATACGTCTGGCCCCTCAACAGAAGGGGATAGTCTTTGTGAGTTTTCTAGGAAACCATCCAGCAAAATCAGGGAACTTGATAGTTCTAGTAATTTTATACTGAAAACAAAGGAAAAAAAAAAAAAGGAAAAAAAAAATCTTCCAGTGTCTCCATATATATAGGCAAACAAACAAACAAAATCCATAAGGAGAACTAGGGAGGGGCTAATTCTGCCTTTACAATTCTCCTCTAAAAGAAATAATGGACTGCTGTTTAATACATATCCCTAACTAAATGTAAGTAGGTTATCACTGAAGTAATGATCAGAGAGGAAGGGCACCTGGAATAGTATTAATGGAATTCATTAGTTGTTCAACTTCAGAGAAATCTATGACCCGCTCTTCAAAGTCCGGCAGTGTCGAAAGCTCTAAATCTACTTCTTTCTTTAAGAATTCTTTCAGCCTGCAATTGTAGGGGGGGGGAAAAAAAGGCGGTGTTATTAGAAGTTATTGGTATCTCCACAGTGTTGGAGATACCTTCCTATGATAACTATTGGTAAGAGGAAAAGAAGAGCAAGCTTTAACATAACAGCTATTTCCTTAAAATAATGTTTTCCTAGTTGTACAAAAGTCAGCCTCCCCATGCTACTTGCTGGGAGATAGACAGTCATGCATCAGATCAGTGCTCCACGATGCCAACCAGAGCTGGATGCTGCTGGGACCGAGGACCACTTTTCGTGTGCCCCACTCACAAGGCGAGCTGGCTGCTGCACACTGTACTCCCACTGAGCAGGTGAGCGAGATCTCCCCAGCATCCCTCTGTGGGAAGCAAGCTATTGGATCCATACCTTTCATATTTTGAATTTGACACTATTATTAATTCAGGACTTCATGGTTCTACTAGATGTTGTAAATTTGAAACGAAGGGGCACTTTTTCTCTGTGTTTCCATGAACAATGGCAGTCAACTTGTTTATTTTTTGCAATTGATTTAGTGTGCCATAAAGACTCCTTCCAATTACTGCAAGATCTTTCAGCATCTGTTTTGAGCTCCCACAGCTTGACTTTCTACCCCTCTATATTAATGCATAAATGAGACTGTTACTCATTTATTTAGGGAGCTCAGTTTTAGTCAGATTTATATCCAGAGCATTTCTTTCAAGATCTTTAGCAATCCTGGTTCTCAGTCACTGAAATTAGTTCCTTATGACTAAGCTGAAAACAGTAATTTATTCATGCTCTAAGACTCCTTTTGAGTTTTTTGAAATTGGCATAAAACTAGTTTTGAGTGTTAAACTTCTTAGAGCAACTTTTCCTGCTGCAGTTTAAACCAGAAATACTAAAGATTTCAATAGCTCTAGTAGCTTAGATAACATCTGTGTGCCTGAACAGAGTCCAAAACATGCAAGTGTCTCCAAAACCAGGTCCAATTAGCAGAAAGACATGTCACACTAAATCCCAGGCTGTGATACTACCTCTCAACCATGGTTACTGCTGCCTGTAGGAAAAAAAAGAGAGAGAGTGAGTGTTAAAGACAGGAAAGATACATTTCTTGGATTAGTCCAGAGTCAGACTGCATCGTGCTGTTGACTGACAGGTCTTGCATGCATTGTCCCAAATGCTGCCCTAGAGTGAACTAGCTGGCTCTCACTCAGCTCTGAGAACAAAGCCATGCCTAACTGTCCATTCAAATGGACAGATCTTGGCTGAATTTACAATAAGATAATGTGCAGTATCAGACAGTGACCAGTCTTGACACATCCAGACTCTAGACCGTAAATTTCTTCAGTTGTCCAAAGTGCCAACAGATCCTTCACAAACAAAACCCAACAGCTGGTGAAAAGAATTTAGTGAAATTATCTACATTGGAGGGGAGTCTGAGCAGTGCACATGACTGGAAGACAGATGCACAGTCTCTGGAGAAACCAAAGCAACTGAGAGCTCATGACCATAAACTCTTCACTTCTTGGTGAATAATGGTTCCTAGGGGTGATGTAAAATTGTTTGAGCCAAGGAGAAAATAAGGTCATTCCAGAGATGCAGAGGAATGGGAAAAGCTAGCTCATGCAAAGAACTCAGCAGCCTGGAGCAACCCAGCAAGATGATCTGCTGAATCAGACTGGAGGTGCTAGACTTGTTTACTGTCCAGTTCAGAAGTTACTGTGGCTAGGCCATAGAAATGCACCCATCCACCTGAGCCACAGGACAACTCTGAGTAGAGCAATCACTCTTGGCAGTGAAAATTCTAATTGTTTTCCAAATATTTTTCTGCTTGCTAAAGAAAAATAACTTCCTGAGACCTTCTCAACACTGAGAATCATCCATCACTTTGCAGGAGCTCCTGATGTACTTAGTTTGGAGCCTCTTGTTCAGCTGAACTTTGAGCAAAATGAGCAAGAAACATCTTCCAAAGTGGTTGCATCAGCCTGTCTGCTGGAAGCCCAGAACAGAGCAAGAGAGCTGAGCCTGCGTGAGGCAATGAATGCTAAGTGCTTCCAGAGTTTCCTGAGATAAGCTTTTTAGAGAGGTATCTTTTCTCTGAACCCCAGTGAGACTCGCAGATCATTAAGCATCCAAGTTACAAACTTCTGCTGCTGCTTCTCAATTTTGGCACCATTGTGTTGCCCCACTAAGTTAATGCCACCACGCCAAGGACCTGAAGCAGTGACAGCACCCTTGACCCAGCACTCCAGATGCTCTCTAGCAATAAAAACCACTTGGGACTTCCCAGACAGGGACTGCTTGCAAGCAGCAAAGAACAAATTAGGAGAGGCCTTGCCAGTTAAAGCTCTTTACCGTCATAAAATCAGCTTTGTCATTTTCCAGGCAAAGCTCCTGGGTTGTGTCTGTCAGCTCCTTGCAGGTGTCGAGATGTTCCCCGCAACTGACCAGCTGCCCATATAAAGCTTCCAGCTTCTGCCTCTTCTCTTCCCCCAGTGCTTCCAACTGTTCTTCATACTTCTGAGCAAGCACTTGCACTGCATCGTTGTAATGCACCTCAAAGTTCTGCTCCTGCCTCCCAAAGTTTTCCTGCAAGGCATTTGGGGGTTTGTTCCTTGGCATCAGGCCTGATCCATAGGTCAGCCAGAGAAAAATCTTATTCAGGTCTGCCTAAAATTCTCCTTGCCAGGGAGGCAATGCCAGTACACAGAAGCTGTAATTTGACTAATATGCATTTCTGGGGGGTTATTCTAATCATTCACCCCTGCTGAGGCACAAGAGAATGCTGGATTTTTTTCCAGACATAAGAGCATCAGAAAGTATAATAAAAACAATGATGCAAGGCAACTGCCTCCAGCCTAAGCCCAGGGAGCACAACTACGGATATACCGCAGCCATAATCTCACAAGTGTTTCCACCAACACAGTCAAGCACATCCTTCCATGAGACAAACCATGGCAACCCAGTGGGATCCATGGATTCATGCTGGGGGGAGCTGAGCAGCTAATGCTGCTATCCTCACTCTCTGCTGGAGAGAGCATAAGGAAGGGAGATTTAAGGAGCAGCCAAGGCTTTATTATCAGCAGCTGCCCGCTGCTCAGGCACCAATGTCCTTCTGTGCCACATGCAGCGGAGAAAAGACAGTAGGTGCCTTGAGTTACTGCTTTGGTTTGACTTGCTGCCAGCTGGGCTCCTTCCCCTGGGGCCCAGTTGACATCAGACGAGCAGGAGCACAACCCTTGAAGTGCTGTAGCTTGATGCAGCTGATCCAAGGGTTTGCCTGTATCTGGCACTTTTGTGAATGAAACTGTGTGAACCCAAGGGATTAACAACTGAACACGGACTGTCAAAACTGTTTTAACCTCAGTACCACAAAGTTAGCCCAAGAAAAAAATGCCTTACCTCTACAGTGATGAAGATTTCTTCCAAGTGACTGGCAAAGTTTTCCATCTGAGCAATCTGCTCTTCCAGCTTGCACATGTTTTTATGAATCTCCTCCTACCAAAACACCCAGCGTGATTCTTAGCATGTCTGAACACTGTTTTAGAGGCACCACAACACACTTGTATTACTCTTACCTTTTCACTTTCCATGGCACTGGGGAGCTGAGCCACCTCATGATCCTTGTGTTCACCAAACAATTTGTCAAAAGCTCGGATTGGTATCTTGCAGGTAGAACAAAAAACATCTGCTGCTTCCTCCTCCTCACTGACAGCCTGACTGTTCCACTCATCTGACATGCTGCCACTGCTAAGCCCCTCTCTGGACCATATGTGGCTCTCAGCCTCATCCTCTGCTCTCGCTTTGCTCTGATCTTCATCTTGAGAAGCGTTGCCAGGAAGTCCCTGTTGCTTTGTGCTTTGACTTTGATCCTTCACTGGAGAGCTGCTTTTTGATGCATTAAATACAGAGCCTTGTGATCCTGCCTTTTGTGTGTGAGCAGGTGGCCATTTGCTCTCCACCATCTCCAGATGTCCTCCAAGAAGCTCAAGCTCTTTTTCTCTATCCTCATCAATTCCATACATCTTAGCCAACTCTGCAACCTCCTTTTCCAAGTCATATCCAGCTTCTTGTGAGTGCTGAAATTTTTCACTACTCAATGCAGGTTCGCTTCTTGTATCCCCCCAAGATCTGTCTCCTTGACCAGATAACTCTTCAGGAAATATATCAAACCTCTCCTTTGATCCATAAAGATCCATGTGATAAAATATCAAGCCTTCAGCCTCACTAGACTCCTGGACTGGCGGTGAAGTTGAATGACCAAGCGGATGGTTACTAGTTTCATACACTCTTGCGCTGCCAGATCTGGATGACATTGGTATCCTCAGTGAGGCTTTTGAGATGGTGACTCTCAATCCTGTAAAAGATAAGAAAGATCCTTAGCTATACACTTGGATATCAGGCATGAGTTTTTCTTGCATAATAGATGGAACAGGTTCGTCTGAAGACTGCTTGGGGCCTGGAGGTAGGCATGGGAAAGACCAGAGCCAGTGGCTTCACATAGGAAGTGAAGCTTCTGAAGCAATGCCATGGGAAGCTTGTTTTTTCTCAGCTCTGTGCAAAGCTGAGAGCTGTTTCTGGTGTGCATCCTGTTTTCTGAGTGGCTCATCTGTGATGCTGACGCCTTGTTTCCAAACTGTGTAGTCCTGTCCTCAGCTCAACACTGTGCTTCAGGCATACTTAGTGCTCTTCTGTGCAATTGGAGATGGCCTAGTTTGAAGTCTGCTCACCCTTCAGCTGCTGTCAAGTTCTGTTTCTGAACTGTGAGTCAGGTCTACTGTATGATACCCTCTCTTGTGGTCACTGATGCCATGTAACACAGTAGTAAATGCCATGAAAAATGCTGTTCTGGGTTTTTCAAGTAGCCATTCTTCATACTGAAACTTGAGGCTTCTTTAAACATTATTCTTAATCCAAGTCTCGGGTCCTTTCTAGAAAACAGGGGTAAATACTGTCCTCAGGGGCTGCGAATATAGATTTTAATCTAAGTGAAATAAGATCAGTGATGATCTCCATGATAAAGCATACAGTAACTAGGAAGCAAGGCAGGCCATTGACCTCTGAACTGAGAGAAGTCCGCTCTGAACCTGGAGCTTGCACACTTTGTCCATTCTGTGCACTGCGGCTGAGGGAGGTGTGAAAAGAGCATGTGCATGTGAAATGCAAAGCTGTGTGATAAAGCAGACGCACATGGGACAACATTAAAGGTGCAAAGGCAATTTTAACACTGACTCCTCAAGCCCACTCCTGCCAACCAGCCTTTATTAACAACAGCACACAAAATAATGCTAGTGCAGACAGTACTCTGTTAGAGCTGAAATGTCCCCACAGCCCTCCACTGTTCACCAGCATGAACAAAATCATGGCTACAAAACTACTTGGGTCAATTTTATCAGCAGTTTACTACTACAATCAAAAAAGTCCATGTAAAGATTTCAGCTTAATATTAATGAACCTCTAGTTATATCTAGTCCTAGCTAAGTGAAGAATACGAAAGCTTTAAACCCACTTTCTTACAGAAAAAAAAAGCCAAAAGGTCAGTCAGACATCAAGGTTATCAGAGCTTCTGCAGAAGCTTTCACATAAGCTTTGCATTCAAACTACTTTTTATGATCTTTGTGGTTTAGAGTATTTGCTATGACCTCAAATTTATTTCATCAATATTTTACAAATATTCCTGAGGATTACTTAGCTAACAAAGTCAACACAGTTAGTGACTTATTAGAAAGCAATTTCTTGAACTGGTCAAAAATGCTAGGAAACTTCCCATCCTCTGGTTTTATCAATGACTGAAAACAGTCATTGAAAAACAGTCACTGACTGGAACTGTCAAACCAGGACATCCAGTCTACCGGATCTGTAAGAAAACAGACACAGAAGTTCACCATTTATCTTCTAGCGCTGCAGGCATGGGTGTGGATTCTACAGCTAGCAGTATTTTACTATAGACAAAACCACTGAAGTTAGGTAGAAATACTATTTATGCTAAAGGCAATAAAATAAATCATGCAAATTCTAACATGTTAAACAGAGAAAAGGTCTTGACACATACCAGAAAATGTTGTCTGGCTCCCGCAAGGACTTTTTCCCTCATAATTATAGCAATAAGGCTTGCTTTAGAAGCTACTACTAACTAGAAAAGTGATTTATCAAGTATTTTTCCTACCAAAATAAAATTAAATTGCATAAATTACAATGAGCATAATTAAGCTTGACTGGAACCCTGATTCCTAAATAAGATTTTCAGACGATTGCTCAGTGTTTGCTCAGTTTACAGGCACAGATACAATTACAGTGAAGAATGTTTAAGTCCACGACCATCGATTATCAAAAATATATAACAAAGAATTTTACTACCTACAAACTTGCCTTCTATCTTAAGACGTCATAAATTCTTCTGATAGCTCAGATGGCATCAAACTTCACATTTATTTCCCCTAGTGAAAACGAATTCACACGAAAGCAATTCCCTGCCACTTTCCTACGATTGCAGTTGGAAGACTTATTGCTGTAACCCTAGACCACCTCTTTGCTCAGACAGGGACACGCCAGCAATGAGCAATGGAACAAATATAGATGTGCCCCAGCTGCCCTTCAGCAGCGTGCTACTTGAGTGTCACCAGCGTCACTTGAATGCCATGCGCTGAGAAAAGGTGCTGAAGGTTGATTCCTGGACCTGAAGTACTTGGAACAATTATAGAGGGCCCTCGCTAAAGCCAGAGCACCCTCTCACTTTCTGAGGTGGTATTAATAAACCCTGTGGGGTGCAGTCATTGCCTCTAGGTGTGATTTCCAAGGCTGTGCTGCTAGGCAGAGCTTAGTGTGTGGGATGGGTACCCAGAATGTGCATCCCATACAAATGAGCTCACAGGGCGGGACGCACACTTACAGCGCTGCTGCATGACTAAAGGGAAGCATCTCTTCTGATCTTCGTGAAAGTTTAATGACAAAGTCCTCCTCACTACTAAATTATCAGAAGCTTTACTCTGGGGTTGAGATGAAATCACAGGAATTACAAGTTAATTACCCATGTAGTCATGATGTCATTACTACTGACAGTGCCTCTACCACCTGTAAGATCAGAGCAGAAATGTTTTTGCATAAATGATGTAGCCTTTGCTGGAATCTTAACTATTATGCTGTCAGACAGATTTTATTAATTTTTCAAACTAGAACTTATTTTTGCCCTTATACTGCCAGGCTACACTACATCGCAGGCCTTGATTCATTGCAACATTAGTGGTGTCAGCTTTGCTTGGGAATAATAGAATGTAACATTCTGTTTACTGTGAATTAAATCCAGCCTTGCACACAAGCCCTGAAGAAGCGGTAGGTGACGTATAAAGTCCCGCTGCTCTCCGCTCCCCTCAGCAGCCCGTGAGGCAGCATTTAGGCCGCAGAGTTAAGTGACACCCTTATGACTGAGTTTTAAGGACAAGCAGCAGGCGATTGCAAGGCTGTTGGTGGCCGCGGCCTCTGGGACCACTCGCCCGCCCCGCGCTCCATTTTAAAGCGCAGGGAAGGAGCGCGGGGCTTCAGCTGCCTTCCGAGCAGGGAACGCGCCGTGCGGTTTCGCCGGGCCCACGGGAACGATGGCAGGGAGCGCACCGCTCGCACAGGGCAACTCCGCCAGAGCTCTCAGCGGCCCAAGCCCAGGGGGCTCAGGGACATGGCGGCTGCCGGGACACCCTGAGGCAGGGGCCCTGCTCCTTGCGCAGGGCCCTGTACCCCGGGAACCCTGCCCAGCGCTCTCCGCGGGGAGCGCGGCCCACGCTCCGCCCGCTGATTTCCAGTCCTCCGGCACCTCGGTCAGGGCCGCGCGCCCGGACCCGCCCCCGGGCGACGCCCGCCAATGGCTCCGCGAGCTGTCGGTGACGTCCCGCGAAAGCCCCGCCCCCTGGCCGGGTGTGCGCGGCCCCTTTCAGGCCGAGCGGTTTCTGTTTCGCTCCGCGGGTGCGGGGCTTGCGGGGCCGCCGCCATCATGGAGCCGCAGCCCGACAGCCTGGAGGGGTGGGTGGCCGTGCGCGACACCGCCTTCGCCGAGCCTCAGCCGCCGCCGCGGCTCCGTTTCCTGGTGGGCTGGAACGGCGTGGAGAGCGCGTTCGCCGTGACCTGCCACGGCCGAGCCGAGGCGGCGGCGCAGGCCCCTCGCTCCGGCGGCGGCGCTTCCTTCACCCTCCTCCGCCGCGATGGCGGACAAACATCGCTCAGTGCGCAGGGCCGAGCGCCCCCCCCCTTCCTCTCCCTTCCCTTCCCACCGCCCAGCCAGCGAGAGACAGATCCGGCCTCGGCGGCGGGCGGGGGCGGCGGCAGCGGCGGCGGCGGGAGGGCCGCGGGGCGGAGCACCACACGCGGGGGGCCGAGGGAGGGGAAGGGGCGGTGCCGCGTCGCTCTCGCGAGACTTCCGCCACCGGTGGGCGGAGCCGGGCGGTTCCGGGCCGTCAGCGGCGCGGCGGGAGGAGCGGGCGCCGCTGATTGGCGGAGGGGCGGGGCGAAGGCCGGCCCGCTCTGTGCATAGGGAGTTGCGCCAGGCCACGTCCAGACCAATTGCCAGTGCCGTGCCTCTGCAGCTGGCAGAGCGGCTCCTGCCGCTCTTCGACAACGTAAGGCTTTGTAATCCCCACCCCGGGCA
>JAAGNO010014231.1:39694-60258 GCA_033439905.1 Ceryle rudis | reverse complement strand
CAGGTCCTCTCGGGCCCCCCCAGCGCCAGTGCGCCAGCGCCGCGGGCTGCGCGGCCTCCGTCGCGACCTAGCCTACCTGCGGGGTACCTGCGGCAGGATCAAGCTGGCCGAGGTGGTAGGTACAGCCGGCGGGAAGCGGGCCCACGGCCGCCCGCGCTTGGGAGAGCTCCCCCGGCGGGCTCCTTCCCCCGTACGGGTGCGGGCGGGGAAAGGCACGCCCGCCCTGCTGGCCCGGCGGCGCGGTGCGTACCTGCGGGCGCGGCGCCTGGCGGCGGCCCAGTCGTCCTCCATTTCAGGCGGCCACGGAGCCTGGGGCTGTGTCAGCCCGGTGCGGGGGAAGGGCTCGGTCCGGCCCGGGAACTGCCCTCCCGGTTTCCGCTGTTCTGCCCCGTTACCGTCTCTGGTGGCTGAAGAAACGTTGCTGCGTTTGGGGTGGGTCGCGGTCCGTCCGGGCTCGCTCCCGTCAGGTGGTGTGGCCTCCCCTCGCAGCGGGAAGCGGCCCGGTTAGGCCTCCATTACGGTGGGTTCTGAAGGGGGCTCCGGCTGTGCCGGCTGGCTTAGTAAGGGATTTTAGTCAGTGGGAATGCCAGGGCCTGTCTGTGCCCTTGGAAAACTCCACGGCTCCTGTTCTTACATAGGTGGAAGGAAAAGGGCACTTCTCAGTACGTAAACAGTTCAATTTAAATAGTAAATGTTCTTTCCCTTCGATGGACTTGCCGTGAAGGCGCTGGGGGGCGGCATGGTGGGGGCTGGAGGCGCGCACTGGTCCTGCCCAGGTGATACTGCCCCGGCAACCCGGCCGGGTTGCTGCGAGGTCTGGCGGGCATGTGTCCTGGTCTGGTGTGCCTCAGTGAGGGCCACATAATGGGGTAACCCACCTGAAGTGCCGAGCTAGGGGCTGCGGCCGTGGGTTGTTCCTGGGGGTCAATTTCCGTTCCTTCAAAGTGCTCATGTGCTCACCTTTAACAGGCTGACTTCTTTTTAGCGTACAGAGTAAGTCAAAAGAAACCCGGGGGGGACACGGGGACAAACGGACCAAACCAAACACGTTTTTCTATTCTGAAATAAAATGTAAGATGTATTTATTCATGTACTTTGAACAGCTGAACTGTTTGTGGGAGTCAGTGTAAGTCTTGAAGCACCATAATGGCTAAAGGTGCACTAACACCTCTGCATTTTGTCAGTTGATTTTTTGTGTTGATAATGATGATGTTTGTCTTCATCTGATCCACTTTCAAAGTGACTTCGATATTAATGTTTTTTAAATCAACACGTGTTTTTCAGGGTATCTTAAAGGTTTTAAGAAAATGGCAGTAAGCTTGAAGTAAATTTTGAAAGTATTTTTTATAAGGTGCTACAAATTATTTCCCTTAAAATGAGTACTTTGAGGACTCTGATGGCAGAACCATTTTAGTATTTTATATCTATAACTTCAGCATTTAAAACCAGTGCTGATTAGTAGAAGACAAAGCTTGCATGTACAGGCATAATGTAAAAGACATTCAACAGCAATGCAGATTTATAGAGCACTGCAGTGATGAATCTTTTTACAACTGAGCAATCAAATCCATTATTTGAAAGTGTGATTTTTATTTATTTATAATTTTAGTAGAGTTTAGTTTTTCTGCTTATTTTCTCGGTGTAGAACAGAAACTGTGGTCTTCAAGTGGTAGCAGTAAGCGTGTTACCCGAGTAGTCTAATAACAAGGAATAGCTGTATTTGTGTTACGTGTTCTTGGGATGGAAGCCAAGGAGTCTGTCATCACTGTGCAACATCTACCTGTCTTCGAACTGTTAAAAGCTGTGTGTGGTGGAAATCCTGGGGTGGTGCTGCCTGAGATGCTGAAATAATCTGCCCTGGGGATTTTTGTTTCTGCTCATACTGCTGATCCTTTCTGTAGTACACTAATAACTGTGTCAAGCTGTGTCACAAAAGCTTGTAATTAAAATGAGTAATTACTGATCATGAGTAAGTGAATTCTTTCTTATTAAACTCTGATTTGCTTGGAACAAGTTTCAAAGTTACATGGAATATATCTCTTCGTTTTTTAACTTTTGAAAGAAAGTTCGGTGGAAAACCACACGGTGCTGGAGTTACAGATAGGGGAGTGTTCTTGTCTGTTGGACAAAGTCATCACAATTTCCAGCACATCGTTAGGAAGATGTATACGTGCAGATTAGTATCTTCAGGGGAACCGAGTATTATCTTGTGCCTTTTTAATGAGTGATCTGAGTTATTGCACGTGGTTCCTGTGGTGTGTATGAATCCACTGGGTCGGAAGTTAACAAGAAATGAAATTGGCTAATAACGGGGTGGAAGCCTGTGTACCATCTCCACACATTTAGTTTTTGCACGGTTGTACTCCAAGGAAGCTTGTCTAATTCATTGTAATGACTGGTGGAGCAAAATACCGAATTTTGCAAACTGAGCAGATTTAGAAAAGAAAGAAGAGAGTACACATTCCACAGCATGCTTAATTTGCTTATTTGCCAAGTATAATTATTTTAATACTTAGTATTACCTTTAAAAAAAGTAAGAACTAAAATGTATTGAAGTCCATAATACAGAACTCCAGCTCTTAAAAATAAGAACTTCCTTCATGGCACACAAGAAAACTCCTTTTTTTTTTTTTTAAAAAAAAAAAAAAAGACAAGTATTGGTTAGGATAAAAAGTGTCTAAATATATTCTAGTAAAAAGAAAGTACAGGAAAGACAATGCACCTGCTTCATTTAGCATCAAGACTTCTTTTAAAGTACATGATTGACAGACAAAATTATCAGCTCAAGACAAACCGCTTTTTTCTAATTTTCAGTTGAAGGACTTCGCCGATTAGTTCGTAATACCGTATATGAAGGATAAGCATTGTGGCTTAAATGGCTCTTCTTCCAAATGTCCATTTTTGAGTATCAAAAACAGAAGGAACAGGGAACGGGGTGGGGAGGAGCCCCAAGTGACTAAAAATAGGTGATTGTAGGACTCTTATTTTGTTCTAGATTTGTCTTTATTGATTGAAAACATTGTTACGGGAGTCATTGCAAGATTGAAAGCAGTATGATATTATAAGCATATGGAGTAGTTTAAATGCTGCTAGAGGGGAGAATAGTTTAAACTCCTATTTATTAATATTTTGAGAGACTGTGCCCTAAAATGTCTGTTGAAGGGACACTGACATAATTGGTTATGATTATGATCCTAAGATGTCAGGGTTTGGAAGGGACCTTGGAGATCTTCGAGTCCAACCCCCAATATGATACACATGATTCATGTATAGCATTGTGCAACTTATTTCTGAGTTGTATTTTTGTCTTTTTTTTCCCCCTTGATTTCTAGAAAAGATTGAATAGCATTATGTTTTTTTGGTTACTTTTAAATTGGGTATGCAAGCTAAGAAAACTGTGTTTTATTGTTTAGGGCTTCTTATTAATATTTAAGGCTAAGTTGAATAGTTACGTAGTACATATGTCTGCCTGGTCAGTAATATTCAGTATGAAGAGTAGCGACGAAGTAATAAAAAGGACCCATGTGGAACAGCTTAGTATTATTCTTTTTGAAAGTTTTATTGTTAGGTAGGTGAGCTTTTCAGAAAGTAGCTCTTTGCTTATCTTACTCTGTTGAAATAGTTGGTTGTGTGTTTTATTTGGATCCGTGAAGAAACATCTGCTGTAGCTGGGGCTGGAGCTGTAAACCTCTTTTAAAGAAGCAGCTCAAAGGAAGGTAGTGAGTGTTGGACTGTATCAGGAAAGGAGTTTTCAGGGCTGCTGGAGTGGCTGCGACACGTGATTAAGGGTTATCAGGCAAGTGGGAAGTAAACAATGTGAAAGTAAATTAATGGAGGGAGAAAGAAAGTAGTATGGAGCTCTTGTGCTTGTGTTGTGAACTTTTTCCTTTCTTATTTTTTCAAATGAGCGTTTGAACTTGAAATAGAAGTCAGGTTGAAGCCAGACTTGTGTACCAAAGAAAGGCTTTTCCTTCAGGGAAGCTGAAATCTAGGTGGAAATTGCCTCAGCTGACTTTCCATCATTTAGGTGGAGCTGTACCTTGCCGTATGGCAGATGTGAGAGATTAGATAGCTGTCCTTGGAGACCAGAGCAGAAAAGCTCTTTAGAGCTTCGTTTCATTGCTTTCTGGCATAGTTTAATGTTTCTCATGGTTTTGGGGGCTTTGACAATTCCCATGAAGATTATTGTACAATGATCAGATACCCCTCAAAAACTTTCCTGTGGGCATCCTCAAATGATTTCTTTTTTTTCCAGTGCTTCTTCCCATTCCCTTGAATTTCCTAAGGAGACTCTCTCCTTTTTCTGAGTGTGCTTGATGAAGAAAGATGTTTACTATGTGAGGCATCAGGAGGGGTCCATTGCTGTCATCCAGAAGAGATGAGCTGTTTAGCAGGTACCACCTCTTTGCTGGAAATTACTTCGCTTTACATGAGATCGTTTGGGGCTTTTTTCCCCTCGCTTCATTTTTCTCTTCAGCTTTTCTAAATGCATAATTATTTTTTTTATTGGTTGTTATAATTTTACACCTGCAAAGATCTTACTATCAGTATAGTTGGACATACACTTCCTGCTGAAATTCCCATGGTGAGTCATGACTGTTTTCTGCTCCTTGGTTTCTTTGAGAACCATAACTCTAGTTGAGCTATTCATCTGGCTACCAGGTGAGTTATGGGGACACCAGGCAGAGCCTGGTTGGGAGCCTTGTTGGATCTCACCAGGATTCTGCCAGGTTTTCACAGGCTATTGTTTTAAAGTAACATATATCACCTTTAGCAGGTGGGACAATTGATGTGAAAAAACTGTGCCTGGCAAGTTTTTGTGATATTGACAGTAGTTAGGCATGGTTTCACTGGAGCAGTAAGATCATAAAGCAACCTTCTGGTTGAAGTAGCATGTGCCAGAAAACCCTTATCATGTGCTTGCTTAAAAGAGGATGGCATTTGTGGTGGTTAGTGAGGGCCTCTGTGGCTCGGAAAGCCCTAGACTTTCTTTTCTTCATGTGCCTTTCCCAAATGCTACAGAAATCCATTAGAGACTCCTTTTAAGCAAGATAATACTTCTGCTTGGGAGGTCGCTGAGCTACAAGTTGCTGATGAGTGTACTGGGAAGTATCACTGCATGCTTGCTCTCATCTTGTTCTCCGTAGCATATGCTATTGCCCATCAGTGGAGGCAAGATTTTGAGCTAAATGAAATCTGATGGAAATAGCAGTTCATATGTTCACAATTTTCAGAATAAAAAGTTTCATCTTCATTGATGGAGAGTAGCTGAACATTAGAAAAAGTTGTTTTGTGGCTTACTGTCATTATACATTTCCAGATCCAGAAACTGGTTAAGGCCAGGACTTGCAGTAAAAGTCTTTCTTATCAGGACCTATTGCACTGAAGGAACCAAAATTCAAAAAGCTCATAATACATGTTTGCATGGGTAATAAGACATTTTTAATTATATTAAAAAATTGAAGTACTGACACATTTCATGGAGTAATCCAATTGCTAACTATTAGAATCTGGTTCAAACTATTATGAGGTATTCTGTAATCTCATATTTAATTATTGCTGCCTTCTTGTGCCTGCAGTTCAGCATCTCATTCTCATCACTTCTGGAGGGGAGGATTAGATGGAGGCCCCAACATTCCACCCCAGACTGGTGTGTTATATCTTGTGGCACTGAGCCTTTCCCACTCCTTTCTCTCTGGGTTTCTCTGCAGTACTGTTGTGCTGCACAGCGGTGTGGTTCCTGATCTGCTTTGCTTATGGGTGGTTAGAGTGGGGAGACAGGTGCTTTACAGACAGTTGCCATTCTATAAATCATAGAAATTGGCCATTCAATTGGCCACTGAATGCAGTGTGAATAAACTGAGGTTCCTTTTTCTTCAGTGGCTGTAAAGTTTGGGTTTACGTAAATTTGGGGTTTCTTTTGGAACTAAGCTACAGAAAATTAGACTGTACTGATTAGAGAGGTCAGTAGATAACATTCTCTGTGTGGTAAGATCATTCCACGGTGGTCAGGTCATCAGTCCTGACATAAAGCATTCAGTGGTCTTGGTAAGAGGCAGAGCACTGCAGGAGACATCTGAGCCTTCTAAGGCAGCTTTGGTGTCACAGGTAGCCCTGTACCTGATGTTTTTTTCCATAAGTGATAGTTTAATGTTAAAGATAGCTTTTATTGATTTGTTCTGCACTTGGGAGTAGTATAGAAACCTTCCTTATTTCTGGTATGAACTTAATCTAGTGAATTTATAGCCATTTTTTTCTTGTGTTATTTCTGCTTCCCGTAACTACTCCTTATGCCTTTGTGCAGTTCAAAACAGCTGTCTGCACTCAGGCAGCCTTCATCTTGCTGCACAAGGCAAGACAAAAGTGTTTTGGACTCTGATGATAAGAGGGGCTCTCTTGTCTTGGGACCACCTGGCGGCCCTTCCTTGCACAACAACCCTCTGACTGTGGTAATTGTTTCTCAGTAGGCAGAACCTGAGTAGTGGGTAACGTTTCAAGTGTGTCCTACCAGTGTGTATGATGACATGGCACTTTTCAAGCCTCTGCTGGAGATGTCTCTCCTGTTAGGATTGCATTGGTAATTTATAGTCATTCTGTGATTAGCTGTATCTCCCATCTTTTATTCTCTTATTTTCCAAACAATAAATGTGCATTTAAGTAAGAAATCCTTGTGAGTGTGTGTTGTATATTGAGCTTTGACTCTCAGTGGTTCTTGCAGCTGCTTACTCAAAAGATGCTAAGCATGAGAATGGACATTGGTGATCTTTGGCATTCGGTCTTAGAAAAAGACTGTTAGAAGTACCATATTAAAAGAATCAAATTTGCAATACACAAATATGCATAGAAGTCCTCTTTAGATAAGCTAGGTCTCTTCAGTGTCCCTGAAACTCTTGATTTCTCTTTGGAAAAAATTTTCTCTTTAAAGGTTGTGTATCTCCCTTGCTGTGTGGCAGTATTTTTAAACTGACGTTTATCATAGAGGGAAGAATGACGAGCTAAATCTGTTTAGCTTTGCTTTTTATTGTTTCTGTGAGCAGCTAAAGAAAAGACTGTGGTTGTCTTCCCACACAAAGGTGAATGGGTTTTGGTCTCTTTCAAGGTGTCTTTTCTCTACCATTTGGCCATGGGCTGGTGTCCCATTGTCAATAAATTCCAGATTTCTGTCATAAATTTTCCTCTAAGATGGTGGATAATATCAAATTCTGCTTTCAGAAGAAATTTCTAAAACCTCTGTGATAAGTATGCTCTATTTTTTTTTCGTCCCATTACGAAGCAGTATAATAGTAATAGATACACAGTACTAATTGTAGATGCTACAGTAAGAAATGTTCTAATGGTATTACTGTTTGGAAAACTACCTTACTTTCTCAAAATCTTTCTGGTAATTTCTTTTGTTGATGAGCCTCCCTAGTGATTTAATTATCATCTTGAGATTAAAAAAAAAAAAGCCAAGAAGTACTAGCAATTTAAGAGGTTGTGTTTTTCTTGTAACATAACCAGATTGGATGGGGCTTTGAGCAACCTGGTCTAGTGGGATGTGTCCCTGCCCATGGCAGGAGGGCTGGAACTAGATGATTTTTAAGGTGCCTTTCTACCCAGACCATTCTATGATAACCAGTACAGGAGGAATCCGTTATTTCTGATGTGAGTTAATGCATTATTTTGTCAAATCAATTTGCAGACTTTCTGATAGTCATCATTGTGTGCTTGAAATTGCATTTCAGAAATAACCTGCCTTGCTTCTAGATCTCAACAAATAATTTTGTACTGAGATTTTGTATACAAAGTGGACTAGATGCACAATTGATAGACATCTGTCAGTGTGTTAACTGGTGTTACTTCATAGTGTTAGCAGTCACTACTTCTAAATTAGAGCTGGATTAAAAAGAATACAGTCTAACTTCTTAAAAAACAAGTCATCTAATTCTCAGACAGTTTATGTAGCCAGTTACTTCTAAAATATTGGAACTTGTACTGTGAACTCTTCAGAGTACGGATGGAGGAAAGCAAAAGCTGGTTAACAGCAACCTGATGTAGAATAGGTATAAGAATGTACAACTGTGGAAGCATGGGTCAAAAATATTAGTGACTGTGGGCAAGGAGGTCTTAGAGCTGATAGAGTACTTGCCCAAACTGAGAAACGCAAGCAGTATGCAGCAGTGAGTCAAGTAAAGCAGTCTTTACAGCGACAGGCCTCAACCATGGTTTTATTTAGTAGATGTCCAGAGTGAAATGTCTACTTGCGCTGTAGTGTGTAACTAGAGTGGCATAACATCTGAAAGTTGGCTTCGGGTAAGCAGAGTAACTTTTAATATTTTAATCTCACTGTGTGCAAATTAAACTGGGAGCTTTACGTATTAGATTTCTGACTGTTGTATTTAATTAATTATAATTAAGGCACTGGTATTTAATGCCTTAGCTTGTAAAATATGATGCATTTTTATCCAAGCAAGTGTGTTCAGTGTAGTCTGCAGTTAAACTTTTTTTTAATACGTAACTTGATATTCAGGTTGCTTGAATATTCCTTGTTCAAGACACTATATTTTCTTTAACTTATATGTACATTCACAAAGTGTTCAACTTGCAAGTGGGCTGAACAAGTGGGTAGTTCTCTTCATTACAATAGTGTTTAAAAGCACAGCAAACACGTGCCCGGTACATAGAAATATGTCCTGTGCTTGTATCTGGAGTTGCATACAGTGATACTTTTGCTGTAACTCACTTAAGCTAAACATTGTTATTTTTTAAATGTTATAAATCTGCCAGTAATACAGCACTACCCAGAACAGTTCTGGCAATTTTTTGCAGAGTTATTTTGGGAGTCAACTACAAGCATTTCCGTATTAGTAGTTTTCTGTAGTTTTGTACATTTCAAACTGAAATGTTCATGAAAGAAAGCAACAAGCATGGCTGTTAATATTATGGAATACTTAAGTTCTACAAATATTTAATAACCTTCTGCAACTTTTGTCTTATGAAATTATTTTCATGGTAAGAGTGAACGCTGCCACTTGAGTGTTGTGAATTAATTATAATAAATGTTTGATTGTGTACTTTCTGAAAATAAACTAATTGTTGCATTTAATGCTTAGAAACTTTTTATCTAATGTAGATGAAACCTCTTATTAAACATGGAGCTCTTTTGATTTTATATGATGCTATCACTTAGTAACATTTTTAAAGTATTTTGGAAAAAGTGCTCTTCCAGAATTCAGGGATAGTCTCTTAAGTCTTTGAGGTGTTCAGTGTGTTTAGTTCATGGTGGCAGCACAATGAGAATCTTGACTGAGGGTGAAGGCCTTGTTGACAAGAGTCTTAGGGCTTTTGTGGTGTTAACAATTTATAGTCCTGTGTTTGCAGTGTGCTAAGTTTGTTTGCTGTCTTTAGGCAGATCTCTTTGTGAGTTACAAAATCACGAGTAGGTGGACTTGAAGTTATGCAATGAAAGTGTGTGGGCTCTTTTCTATTTTGGATGAGATACTACTATGTAATGCTTCTAAGACATTCTGAACAGCAAGATGGACTTGAAGGTTTCATGCATTCCCCAGTACAGCTGGCAGCATTTTTTAATGTTCTGGCCTACGTCTATTTTTTTAATGTTCTGTTTTACCAGTGTGTCTAGACTCTTTTTGCCTTTTAAGGCATGGCATCCAAAGGGGCCTTCAGATTGCGATCTTGGGAACATTGGGACTGTAAGGACATTTTGCACCATTTCCTTTAAACAAAAACAAACCCAAAAAGCTTTAATGGATTCCGTAGGACTGCTTTAAGTTCTTGATTGTTTTCTCATTAAAATTCCTTTCTTGTTTTAGTATTTGTGGTATGTTTGATGTTTACTCATAACTGAGATTAAATGGGGTTTTAAAGGATACAGACTGATTCTGACAGTTTTAAAATAGAACTTTCACTTTTTAAATGGCCTAATAAGCTAGGTGAACAAGAGGCTGCACAGATAAGATACTTGACAAATGTTATGAGTACACCTTTACTTCTTAAACCCAATTATTTAATATACTGTTTGTTACAAATTTACAGTACTGTATTTTAATATTGTTTTGACCAGCCACATTTTCAACACAAGTTGGCCTACGAATGTGAATGGGAATATAAAGCCAGGTCAAAAGTGTTGATTTTTCTCTTTTTTTAAGAGCTCAGTAGAGAATTTTTATAAGTGAAGCAATAGCCTTTTTTTTGTTTGTTTTACTTTTTTAAAAGTCATACAAACACCATGTCAGTAACTTGCTTCATTCCAGCAGAGAGCGTATATGTATGTACCATACAGAACACGTGTGTGTAGCCTGAAGACAAAAATAGGGTAGCTGTATTTATCTATTTTTTTAAAAAAAGCAAAGATGTGTTAAGTTATGAATTTTTACAGCTTGGCTTAATAGGAAATAGCAGGAAATGGACTGGAGAGGATACTGTAGCCTTGCTGGGAGATTGGGGATGGGAAATTTGACAGTGTGCCGAGAGGTATCTCTCCTGGACATGCTCTCTTAAGCATCCTGCACAGTTGGTATTAACAAACTGATAAATGCTGATACAAAACTAGTGACACTGTTAAGTTAGTCTTTAAGAGAAAAAAAGAATTACCAATTACTTTTAAGGAAGTTAAGTTGTATTTTCTCCTGCCTTGATGACCATGAGTCATCAAACTTTCCTGAAGTCACCGGTTAAAGTAGACTTATTTATCTCCATCCCCCCCTCTTGTTTCTAGAAGTCAGTTTTTACTCTGTGTTACTATTTTAGTAAAGCCTACGTGAGTAGGACTAGCAGCAAAAGGGACCAATGGAAAAATATTTTATTCTCCCACCCTTCTGCCCCCGATATGTGCATCTGGTAGTGGCTGAGGAAGATGCAGAAGACTCAATGTATACAAAGTTATATTGAGTGCAGCACTGAAGAAATTTATATTATACCTAGCTTGTCTAAGAACATATGTGTATGCTAGTCAAGTTGTGATAAAATTGGACTTGATGAAACTCGTTGAGTAGTTCCACTAAGAATTTCCACTCTTCTGTTATGTGTGTGATTTAATTATCGGTTTTAGCAGCACTCCAGAGTGTGATTCTGAAGTCTGATGTGAACATATTGCAGTGGTTAGTTTACAGGAGTTCCCTCTGCTTTGTGACGTGTCCCTCTCTGCTTCTCTGGAGTAGGCATGGGTATGCCGAGGCTCGTTGAGGTGGCTGTTGAGAATTTTATTGTCTGACCTTTGTGAGTTGGCAGCTGCCTCTGAGGAAGCTGCTATACCTTGTACCATGCAGAATCATTAGAGACACTAACTGGACATCTTTGAGAATTAGAGAGAGAGCTATAAAAAGCTATGCTTGCAAATGTCTGCAAATGTGTATGAGATATTGAACAGGAGAATTAAGCCTTAAATATCAGGATATGGTAAAAGGGACAAAAAAACCCCCTCTGTGTCCTGTAATTTACTGTTTTATGTCCACTCACTGAAGCAATTGGCACAATTAAGTGTACTATAGACACCAAATAAGCCTTTACATTTATGAGTTCATTTCACTGGGTTGCATAGGAATTAATACAGCCTAAAAATTGGAAAATTAGAAATATATAACTCAGTATGTTGGGATTTTGTTTGTTATTGCTTGCAGGACCTGTTGCTTATGAAAATACTTCAAATTATGATCTAGATGAATTGTAGTTTCTGTTGACTGATGGCAGAGGTTCCTATGGAAAGGAATCAGTGGTAGAAACTGGTTACATTTTGCATGTTTTGTTTCTTTTGTCTAAAGCGTGGCGCTCACTGATCATCAAATATACATTCCTATAGGATGGGTGACATGTTACATTCTTTTTTTTTGTGTAATCTGGAACATACATTTAAATCTCATTCTGTTTTCTGTGATGAAGTGGTATGTGCCTAAAACAAATACATCCTTGCAATGTGCTTTGGCTTCATATTCTGGTCAGTGGTTCTTATGGTCATCTGATTGTTTGGATAAAACCTGAAATATACCAAAATCAGAGAGTTGTTTGTTTGTTTTTTTCCCTTTCTTATTTGTGGTTTGTTGTTGTTGTTTGTGTGTGGGTTGGGTTTGTTTGTTTGTTTGTTGTGGGTTTTTTAGGTTTTTTTGTTAGGAAGATGGTTGTGTTTTGGTTGGGTATGAGTAAGACGGACAAACTCACAGTCAGGTCTGCAAAATCATGGAAAGTAGGGCTAAGCAAGTTTTTACAGGTGCCAGAATAACAGTGGGCAACATACTGATGGAGATGGGCTGAGAGTGGGAGTCATGAAGTGACTTTTCCAGTCTGGGCAGGGTGCATTCCTAATGTCAGAAGGCACTGGTGTGAGGGGCTACCTGTACAGTGACCTTGATCTTAGAGGGAGAAAGGGGGAGGAGATGGTGGCTATGGCCACGTTTGATGCTGCAGCCCTTGTGCGAAGCATGGGTCTGGTCACTGATGCCTCCAGCATGAGCAGGAGTACTGCACAGCAGGGCTTCACAACTATCACATGTCCAATTATTACTTAGAATGCTAAAATGGATTACTTTGAGTACATATAAATGTACTGTGGAAAAAAAATATTTAGAAGGACTATGTTGTATTTTTTCTAAAAAAAAAAAAAAATACCCCAAACATATTATTTCTGTACTGTAAAATACAATTTGTTTAATGGTATTTGAACTGAAATTGGTTTTGCATTTATCTAGCAGATAAGAAAGTTTATTGTATAGGTATGTCCAAGAAATAAGCCAAACACTGTACTAATGCAGTTAGCAGGAAGTAAGTCACTACTTCATGCCTGCAGCTTTTTTGTCATTCTAGACTCTGATTAAATTCACATTTAAAATTGGTGTATTTCTATTTTAGCCAGTTGAGAATCTCTTCTGTTCACCTTAGTTCAGTCCAGTTTGTTAGTTATGATGTACTTAGAGTTTCAAAACAACAGTAATTCTGTTGTTAACTTTGTGTTGATTACCCTTGTTCTTAAATATGACCCTTTCTCATAATACACTATCAAAATGTTTCTGATCTCAGAAATATGTTCTGTATTTAGAATTGGTCTTTTGCCTAAGTGGAGAAAGGGAAGTTAGCAGTAGCTGAATCTTTCAAGGATTATTGAAAACTGCTGGAAGTGGCAAAGGATCAGCTGATTTAATGAAGATTCTACAATATTTAATGCACTGAAGTCTTCACATGTTGTATCCAAAAATGAACTAAGAAATAATGAAAACTTAAGTATTGCAGGTACATACAAAACCCCAGAAGTCCAATCAAGATCTGAAATGTAGATATTCTGCTATTATTTCTATCATCACCACCAAACCCAAACCTGAGTTGATTTCAGAGGTCTGTTTTTGTTTCTCTGGATTTGTTCAGTGTTGTAGTTTGTGCCATTAGAGCACAATTTAATTTATCCAGGGTGCTGAATTCACCGGTGCTTCTTAAGCTCCCCCCTCTGGTAAGCATTGTTTTCCTGTATTTTCTGTCTTGTAAGAAAAATGTAATACTCATTTGTGATTTAAGGGTCCTCACAGTCCAGTTACCAGAGTTAATAACACATTTCTTTTAGTCTTAAGGACGCAGACTGGGAACAGTTGGGAAATCAGTCATTCTTCTGCTTAGGGTAAAAGATGGTTTCCTGCTGGAGAAGCAGGACTGTGTTTAAGCCATATGATCCCAAATATTCGTATCTGTGCCAGCTGTTTTAGATGTGGGAAATGCATGTGCTTTGCAAGGAATGAGACCCACTTGGTTTCATACATTAAGTTAGGACTGTAGGGCCAAGTAAATGAGAACAATAAATCTACATTTTAATTCAAGAAAGTTTGTCTTCAGATACTTTAAGTGGTGTAAAAGCAATTTATTTCTTCTCTATTTTGCGCATATGTATTCTGCTGTACCATTAATTTAAACAGTCTGGATGTAGAAATGTCTCGGTAGTGTGACATTCTTACTGAAATTCTGTGGGTATTTTTCAGGCAGAAAAAATGCTGACCATTTTGTGGTTTTTTGGAAATCATGCGTAATTATGTCATTTAACCACACAATAAGGCTTTCTGTGGTAACATTTTAGATAAACAGGAAAACTCATTTTTTACTTTGTTTTCATTGCAGAACTGTCTTTTTTATTTTTAGTGCAAAGTTGTTTGATTATTTTCTTCAAAAATAAACCACAACATTTTCTGACAGAAAAAATACCCCATTAGCAGCCTCCTAAAAGCTCTCTTTCAGCATTGGTGCCTGTCGTAGCACATTTTCTCTGTTCTGGGGAAATACAGTGTTTTATGTCTGATGTGCCTGAGTTGCCAAGAAAGTGATGTAAATATAAGCCATTTACATAGCGCTAAGGCAGATGATTTCTTCATTAAGGGCCCTTCTCCAGGGGAATGCAAGGAAAGTTGAGATGAATACAGTAATGGTAGGATATGAATGAGGTGAAATTAAGGGACATTGGATCCCAGTACGGAGGCTGCCTTTCTGGAATTAAATGGCCCTAAACTGTGGTGGCTTCATCCCCTTCAATGAGGGGCTGCTTCCCTCTGAATGGAGCCTTTATGTGGGGGTTCAGTGCTGTTTTATAGAAGTGCAATAGCCTCGCACTGTACATGAGTTATCTTACCAGTTAGTCCTAAGAGTCCCAAACAATAAAATTGAGTAACAGTTTGCCAGCTTATTCAAGACAGGAAAGCACAAAAAAATCGTTATTGGGAAACACATTTCATATTTAATCCTCTACTTCGGAGATTTCTTTTTGTCTGCCTTTGTATTTAGTGGTGGTGGGAGATAGGGGATGGTTTGTGGAGGTTTGCTCCATTGCAGAGTTAAGAACTGTGTTGCACACATTGGGCTGCAAGTCTGGGCAGATGCAGACCTGTTCTCAGCTTACCCTGAAACTCATTCTTGTTGATCCTGCTTTATTGACCTGCTTTATTGGCTCTTGCATCTCCTTTGTTCAAGAAGAAGATGGTATTGCAGATAGCCTAGGATGCTTCTGTGTGGACCTGAGCATCCAGTACAATAAGCACATGTTTCTGTCATGGCAAACTTGCATATCAGTGCAATATCCACTGTACTTAATTACATCAAGAAGAATGGAAGTAGAAGAGAAACCAAAAGCAATTGTTATAAAAAAGAAAGATAGTAATAAAAGGGAGTTACACAAATCTTAGGGCACTGGAGGAATTAGGGTGGAATAAAAAAAATTTCCAAAGTACTCAATGCAGAGAAAAACAAATGAAAAGGTTGGTTTCATCCATCAGAGTAAACTTAACCTATTGACTGTGCCTGAGAAAGCTGTAGCTGTGTCTTTTGTGGGAGAGAGCAGTAGTAATTCATGTAAGAGGAGATCTCCACCACAGTCAGCTTCTCATTTTTCCTCAGTAAATCAACCCTGAAACTTATGCTTGTGTCAGAACTCATCACCCTAAAGTGTGAGAAGAGATGTGCCTTGAGAGTGAGGGTTGCCTCTTGCAATGGACAAATGGCAGCATGCATTTTGTTGACTGAGACCTGTGCTCTCTGCTGTGATACAGTGCTGTTGGTTTGGTTTGTTGTGTTTTTGTTATCACTGGTTTGAATTTTTTTTTTCAGTTAGTCCTGTAACTGCAGTCATGAGAGTCAGTGGCATAGATAGATCTTCTCTTCTGGAGGTAGCATTTGTAACTTGTTATAAAGCAAGAGCAAAGCTTTAGCAGCTGGGGAGCATTTTTGTCTGCTTCAGCTTTGTGCTTCAGTCACCTGTGGCAGCGTGAGCCTCTGCACACTCAAATGGAGTCTGGATTGAGCACGGAGGCTTCCCAGGAGTGCTGGAGAATCTTTCTCCTTACTCCCTCTTCCAAAGGCAGTGTGTATAGCCAATGTGGTAAGGCAAGGCACCAGTGTTATCTTGGATCTGTGGTATAGCAGAGGGAATTGCGTAGGAAGCTCTAGAGAAGTGATATTTTAGGTCTTTGAGCCTTGGTGAGCTGTGAGCTTCATGTAGATTACCTAATTCAGTAGGCAGTGATGGGTGGCAGACAAGCAATGCAGATAAACATAAGTTAGAAATAAGACATTTTCATTACAGTTACAGAGCTCTGAGGGAACAGGAAAAAATGGTTAATGCTAAATCTTCACTCAAGTCTCTCAGAAAATAATCTGGGGAAGCTGAGACCGAGATTGACTTTTGGTCTGTCTGCAGTTTTCAGTGGGAGACTTCTGGGGGCATGCTTATGATTGCATCAGTCTACTTTATGGCCATGTCAATCGAGTGGTATTCTGGGTGGAAAAATTGTATTAATTTGCTACCTGAATTTTATAGCCTGTCTCATTTCCTAAATTTAAAAATGAGGAGAAAATGAAGCATTTTTCTTACAATGTTAACATAATTTTTGTGTTTGGTTTTTGTTGTTTTTGTTTGTTTTTTAATTAAATTGATCACTGGATGAACCATAGCCTTTGTGAAGCTGCTTTGGCTCGTGTTGCAGCATTTACACAACACTTTAAAGTAATGTAGCTGTTTAAATCATGGGTTTGATTCTGTAATGTATTTCACTTGCATTTCATGTGTTCAGAGTACTTTTACTTTTTTTAATAGAAACAAAATTAGATTAATCTCAATATGGAATGGCCAGTGAAAGCAGCTCTAGGGTGTTTTTATAGAAGATTCACATTACTTGTAGTTAATTGGAAGGATGCTTCTGGCAAGCATATAAATGTGTAGGGGAACACGATTACCCTGATATTTCAAAGAGAAATTATTTTGTGTTTTTTTCAAAACACAGCATCTGTTTTGTGGCCAAAATCTCCATCATAAACTGAAGCAACTGAGATTTTTCTCCTGACCTTTCTGATATCAGCAGACCTGGGCTGCTTCAACCCAGACCATTGTACAGTGATGTCATTGTGTGCTGGCTGATGGCACATCTTTACTTGCATTTGAAATGGCTGGGTTAAGTCAAACCTAAGTCTACAGGTAAATGTATTTTATCATTTCTTAAGGGGTAAAATGAAGTTTTAAGGTAGAATCACTTGGAAGTTTATTAATTCTGAATTTTGGAATATATAAATAATGTGTGATGGTTAGAGTTTATTGCTCCAAGTGCCTGTACAGTACATGCTGTATGCAAGAAACTAATCTCTTGAGCTTTGAGTGCTAAGATGGGTATGTTAGCCTTGAAGAAGCAATGCTGCCTGG
This sequence comes from Ceryle rudis, assembly GCA_033439905.1. NCBI lineage: Eukaryota > Metazoa > Chordata > Aves > Coraciiformes > Cerylidae > Ceryle > Ceryle rudis. The sequence goes on along the minus strand of JAAGNO010014231.1, from coordinate 43,109 downwards.
TATGGAAGGAGTCAGTGTAAGATACTTTTTTTGTGTGTTTAGGATAACAACAGAGGCTCCATATGCCAAATAACAGTTGCTCAGCATTGTGATTGGTGTGCCATAGTTTTTGGCTTCTTCAGTCTAATGTTGGTGGCACAATTCAAAGCTATTCCTACTTTCAGAAAATGAACCTAATATTGTTTGGGCTTGTATTTATAGAGAATATTGTAGAACCATTTCTTTTAAAAGAATAACAGTTTTGGAAGTGTGATAATATATCAAAAATAGTGGCAAGAACAGTGGGGACTTTAACTTTTAGGTGTCCCAATATAATAAAATTTTGCTAGCTGACATTTAGCATTAACACTTGGTATTGATCCTGCATGAAAAGGCTAAGATTTTTTTTTTAAGAGCTTTTTTTTTTTTAAATTGTATTCAGTGTCATCTCCAGTTATGAGGCTTGTGTTCACAGAAAAGGTGGACTTCATAACATGCTAGTACTGTAAAATGAGCTGTGTTCTGGACAGTATTTTTTTGTGCGTGTGTCGCTGCTGAAATCAGTTTTACTTTGATTCTCATTTTCTGAATGTTCCATTTCACTGCATATTCGCTCTTTTTTTTTTCCCCAAAGCTATTCAATGTGAAAGATAAAATCTGAAGTTAAGTGTTTAGTCACTGGGTATCCATTCAGAATTTGTTGTGAATTGGCCTGTTCTATTAGCTTGAAAAAAATTAGTGTAGCATGTGCTCTCTTAAAGAGAGTGTGCTAAGTTAACTGTGAGAGACTTTCTACTCATGTGACATTTTTGGTTAAAACTTTTGTTTTAATCAGTTTTTAAAATTAAATTCGGTGCCATGTTCTGAAGTGTATGGCAAACAAAGCGTGTCACTGCTGAAGTTAGTGACAAAAATGGTAACTTCTTTCAAAATTCTTTTTCTGATTTTTGCTACTTTTGTTTTAAGAGGCAAAGACAAATGAATGGAAGAAAGCGTATCTGCAAAACATTGAAATTGGCAAAGAAAGATTTAGCAGAAATTGATTACTACTGGGGCTTCTGTCAGTCTCGTAAACTTTTTTTTTTTTTCTGAAAACCTTGAAATTATGGAATATTTAGCTCTGAGGAGGCTGTTTCCTTGAGTTCTTCACCCTCAAATTGAAGTGACTTGCTACAGTCTCACTAGAATTTTTCAGCAGAGGAAAAAAAAAAGTTAATTCTTTCTGAAAAATGTAAGTTGGTAGGGGAGGGGCTTGTTGTCTTGAAAACAACAACAAAAAAACCCCACTCTTAAGGCCTTCCTTGCTGTCCGTGGAAAATTTTTAAAAAACAAAAAGCAAAACAAAACCATCCATGCAACTCGTGGTGTGTGGGTTTTTTGGTGTTGGTTTTTTTGTTTTTTTTTTTTTTTTTTTTTTACCAGCATATATTTAAAGAGGAATCAGTTTGAAACATAGACTTGCATATGTGAGTTGTATACTCTGTGGTAGCTATTATCGGTGTATGGTTTTTATGTAGTTAAGAAAAATCTGTTTAATGGACAACCCTAAAAGTATAGTGAATTTCACTATTTTATAGTAAATAGAAATTAAATTCTCATCTTGCAAAAGTCTGCGTTTGTGTTAAATCTACTGAGGTACCATAATTTGGCATGACTAAACATTACCCCGGTTATATGTGTGTGCCTGCAGCACTAGAGTTTTTCCTTCACCTATTAGCCACTTGGTTTATGGTCTTATAAGGGAATAATATAATGCTTATAAGGGAATAATATAAAAAGTTTTTATATCACACTGTATTAATACTATTTTGTGGGGCTTGAGGTTCACTTCATAGACAAATACATTCCATCTTCAAGGTTTGGAATAGCATATCATCACTGAAAAAATGAAATAGGTCTTTGAGGTGTCATTTGCATATTAAGCCAATGCCTGAAGGGGTTTCATGCCTTTGTGGGTGTCTCAGTCATTTTGATGTTAGACTTCACATAATTTTGCTAAAATACATTTTGTTAAACAGGAGATACCCAGAAAGTCTTGCATTAATTTGCTTTTATTTTTGCTCTTTAGACAGTGCCCTGTTATAAACTAAAATCACACATTCCTGAGTGTAAACTGATCATGTTCCCAATGGAAATTTCAGGAATACTTGTGGCTACTTTCAAAATGTGGAATTCTATTTATATTTTTTTTTCCACTTGTTTTTCTTCGTAGGTTTTGGCACTGATTGCATTCATCTGCATAGAGACCATTATGGAATGCTCCCCTTGTGAAGGCCTTTATTTCTTCGAGTTTGTGAGCTGTAGTGCATTGGTGGTTACTGGAGTTCTGTTGCTTATGTTCAGTCTAAACCTTCACACAAGAATACCACAGATCAACTGGAATCTTACTGTAAGTTCATACAAATCCTCACTCTGTTAAAAATAGCAGCAAATCTGTTTTTAAATTTGATCCTTGAATTTTACTTTCTACTATTTAAGATTTTGTATGAGTGGTCTTTATGCTGAGTAAAGTATACATTTTACTTTTATTTATTTTCAATGCAGAATGGGCTTTGAAATGTAGGAAGATGAAACTATGTTAAGTAGAACTCAAGTTGTTGTCTGGTAGAATCTCTTTGGTAGGAAAAACTTCCTGCTAATGCCAGCCATTACTGTTTGTGATTGAAGTGGGTAAAAATTCAGCCTGTAGTTATTTAATTTGACAGATACTGTATTTACAGTAGCCTGTTGTTCTCTTAAGGTTTTTTTTTCATTAAAACAGTCATGCTGAATATGTTTTCTTACACAGATTAATGCAATCATTGAGTAGTAGTGTAAAAAATCACGTGCTTTCTGTGAAAATCAGGTGTTTTGAAGTGCTTCGAGCAACTGTTGAACATTGACTGGCAATGCTTAATATGTTCTCAAATGCAAGGAGTTTTAGGAAGAGAACTGCTGGCAGTGCACATTCCTTTTGTACAAGTCTGTATTTCCATGCTGTATTAGGAGTTCAGCTTTCATATTGGGTTGCATGAACACAGGTTACAAAATCAACATGCTAAGTCACTCTAGCAAAAGATCTGTTAGCTTCAAGGACAATATTTATATCAGCTTCTTTGGACAGTACAGGTACATATGTGCCTATGTTCTGGTTTAGTTTGTAACAGTAATCTTGTAAGTACTGTTGGATATCAGTCCTAGAGGTTTTTAGGCTTCTGCATGATTATTTTTTTTTATTGGTTTTAACGTTATTTATTAATGTTGCAATTTGCATGTTTGCAGTAACTGTTTATAAGCCTAAATGACCTCTACAAAATGAGAGTGGAATGTGGAATTAGATGTGCCCTGGGGGTGCATGATCTATTGAGGAACTCTTAGGAACAGTGCATGTTAGAGAGATAAGATGGACTGAGAACTATGACGAGTAGCTGTAGGTGGGGGAGATATAGGTGGGTTG
>JAAGNO010014231.1:10509-32417 GCA_033439905.1 Ceryle rudis | reverse complement strand
AGGCCTAGCCCTTAGGTGGTAAATGTACTGTGGCCTTGGGTTGAACTGACATTTTTGTGGGGTTTTTTTTGTTTGTTGGTTTGGTTTGGTTTTTGGTTTTGGTGACTTTTTTTTTTTTAATTCAAGTGCATAGCTGCCCTCTCTTCAGTATTTAGTTTCAGTGTTCATGGTGACATACACATATTTAGTCTAGGGATTTGATGAACATGTTGAATACTGTTGAGTCTGGTATTTTGTCATATTTAGTGAGACTTCCTCTCTAGTGAGAAACGGTGTGTGTAGATGAGAACCACAACTCTTGTTGGCAACCCCAGAAGTACAGTTAGAGCTGTTAAAGTTGGGAAGGAGGATAGTTGGAGAAATTGTGAAATGCCATTTATTTTCTAATATCTCTGTTTCTTTATCTTTGCAAAGCAATAAGCTATATAATAAAAAAACACATAAAACTGGAATTTTATGAAGTAGTTTGTTTGATGCCATATATACCAGATAACATCTATTTTGGTAAGCATGAACAGAAATAAAAAGAATCTGCCTAGTTATATGCTGACAGGTGAAAAGATGGTAGGAGATTGAGACCCACAATTTGCTTTTGTTTCCTTATTATTAAGACAGTTCAGGTCTTCTTTGGCTCACGAAATCTGAATGTGTGGGAGGAAATAGCAATGAGCAATGGAAGCTTCTCAGATGTCTTGGGAAAGTCCTGCTTTTAGATGGGGAACAGGCCATGGTGATACATCATGCAGTTTATTGCAAGGTACACTAAATTTTGATGACCAGCTGTCAGAGTCAGTACCCTCAAAATAGGTAGTTTTCCCTGTAACTAACAGCTCTGTCAAAGGCATTCTCCAGTCACGGCTAGAAAATCAGATGTTTTCACAGAATCACAGAATTATTGAGGCTGGAAAAGACCTCTGAGATCATTTGAGTCCAGCCTATGACCTAACACCATGACATCAGCTAAATCATGCCACTAAGTGCAGCATCTAATCTTTTCTTAAACACCTCCAGGGATGGTGACTTCACCACCTCCCTAGGCAATCCATTCCAGTGTTCTATCACCTCTTCTGTGAGGAAGTGCTTCCTAATATCCAACCTGTATTTGCTACATGACTTCAGGCCATGCCCTCTCCTCCTGTCACTAGTTACCTGGGAGAAGAACCTGGCCCCCGCCTGACTACAACTTCCCTTCAGGTAGGTGTAGAGAGTGATGAGGTCCCCCCTGAGTCTCCTCCAGGCTGAACAGCCACAGCTCTCTCAGCCTCTCCTCATAAGACTTTCCCTCCAGTCCCTTCCCCAGCCTCGTCACTCTCCTCTGGACCTGCTCCAGCACCTCAATATCCTGCTTGAAGTGAGGGGCCCAGAACTGCACCCAGTACTCGAGGTGAGGCCTCAGCAGTGCCGAGTACAGGGGGAGAATTACATCCCCAGACCTGCTGGCCACACTGTTCCTGGTACAAGCCAAGATGGCATTGGCCTTCTGTGCCACCTGAGGCTGGCTCAGGGGGGTGGCTGGATGACTGTGGTCTTTTCAAAGTCTTTCTGCTAGGTAACTAGAACATAGTAATGAGATTCATACCCAGGGAGTAAGTTTAGATTTAGATCTTCAGTTTTTTAAGCTTAACTTCTTATGGCACTTCACAAGATGCACTTTGCGGGGTGATAAAAAAATTCTACTTGTAGTAAGTGCAGGAGCAGGAAGTGTGCGTGCATGTGAAAGAGGAGCGTGAAGTAGAACAAATTTGTTTCTTGAATTCTAATTGAAGAGTGGTGATGTTTGGATTGTTTTGGTTGGTTTGTTTGGGTTTTTAATGGTAGGACTTAGCATGTTCGTATTTGTGGTTGGGGTTTTTTTAATTTTTTCCTTTAACTCAAAACTGTAAGCTGCACAGCAAACTTGTATACAGGTTTTCTTTCCATTCCTTTTGGTTATGATAGTGTTTACCTCTCACTGTTTCCGGGTTCCTTAAGGATATTTGTGCTGAACTGCCATTCCCAGATACCTCCATGCCTCTCCTTGCTCCCTGACTTCACCTATTCATTCAGTTATGATAGTCTGTTACTTCCTACACCTCTGTAGGGTACATACAGTGAAGCATATATACATGTCAGATGTTTTAAAAAACTGTGTAAGATGTCCTGAGTAACACACTTAATAGGTAGTCCCTAATGAATTTTGTACTTTGTGTCTTCTATTATTTAAAGTCTCAAGTCTGAATTTTTTTTTTCATGGAGTCTGATCAGGTAGTCTTGTAGTGATGCAATTATTCTTCTGCTAATAGCCTCCATTCAGAATTCTTACTTAGGTTCCAATGATATGTTAATGACCCTGCTGTATGTGACGCACAGCAAAATAATCATCTGAACACTGACTGACATATGCAGCATATGTATAAATTAATTGCATGTTGCCTGTTGTTTTACTGTGCTTGGAGCAAACCAAGAGTTTTCTCTGAACATTAGGTGCCCCTGGGATGCTGCTGTGCATCTATTCTAAATTGTCTACTTGAAACATCAATATTATGCAATAAACACGTTACTTCAGCATCAGCTGAGGTAGAACAGCTTTACTCACTGTTTATGCTGACAGTACTTTTCTAATAAACCCAGTAGAAATTGAGATAGTGTGTCCAGAATCTGTACTGGTGCTTTATGTTTACACGCTATTTGCCTTAGTTCACAGACTGATGTGCACACATGTGTAATAATGTGTAATAATTCCTGCATAATAATCTTTGCTGCCTTTGTGTAAGTGATAAACTACACAGAAAGTAGGAAAATATTACTATAGTTGTTCTAATTTTCTGGTTTTATCACTTCTAATAAAAGCAAGCAAGGAATCATTGTTTAATAATGCTAATGAATTTGTTTTTTAGGATCTGGTCAACACTGGACTCAGCACTTTCTTCTTTTTCATTGCCTCTGTAGTACTTGCTGCTTTAAACCATAAAACTGGAGCAGAAATTGCTGCTGTGGTAAGAATTTGAACTTCTTTATATATGACTCTTCTATTAAAACTAAGAAAAACTTCTCTTGTGTTTATTGAATACTCCTGTTGCCTTTGCCATCACAATTCACCTCTAATTTTACAGTTGGGTATAAGGTCATTCTGATTTTAAAAGAATTGACATCCTTTGAGTTTGTCTTAAGGCTTGAGGAAAGTACAAACAGAAAAGTGACCCGTGGAGAACACTAAGAATTGAACTTGCCTTGCTTCTTTCTCTGTAGCTAGGTTAGATGCTGCTGCTCTATATTGCAAGCCTCTGGAAAAGATAGAGCAAAAAATTCACAAGTAGGAGCTGTTTACGCTTGATTTGCCCCTTCTTGCTTTGCTGCTTCTTGCTAACTATAGTAGTACTTCAAGATCTTAGAACTAGAACCATAAGGTCAAGCAAATTAATTTTGTGCTTGAGTTGGCAATCTCGTCTCTCTTTTTTTTTTTTTTTTTCTATTTTTTCTTTTCTTTTTTTTCCTCCTTTTTCTTTCAAACCTGGACATTGAAAATCAAACAACACTTCTGCACAAGTATATAGGAAGAACTGTAAATTAGTTCCTTCTCCAGGCTGATGGTCTGGACTGGTCATCTGTTCTTTTGTCATTCATGCACCATTATGTGCACCCTGAGGAATGAACTGTTGGATGAAGAGCTGTATTCTTTACAAGAGGTTCTTCCGTTTGCAGGATTTAATTGTCATGTTTGTAGACAGAGAACTTTGTTTCCTGCAATCGTTGATCTTAGTCACTTCTGCAGATTCACTAGTTCATTGAAGAAGAAAAACATCAATTTTACAGACCATGATGATTTATCAGTGCAAATAAAGTAGAAGACTAAACATCTGAGGAATTTGTTATGAAACTACTATTGTTCTTGTTTTAAAAAAATTGTCTTTGACAATTCTTTCTACTTCTTGTAGATATTTGGTTTCTTGGCAATGGCAGTGTATGCTGTGAACACATATTTAGCTATTATAAAGTGGCGATTGAACAGCAGACAACAAAATAGTCGGCAGACCAGTGATTACATACGTGCTCGGACAGAATCCAGAGAAGTAGATCATCGTCCTGAGATTCAGCGTCTGGATGCATGAAAATGACATTCAAATGGGACTGCAAAGAAGTGATTAACTTCCTCATGGAGTAAAGGGTTTTTTTTCTTTATTTAAGGAAGAAAAGGAAGATTGGATGCTGGCAAAGAACGTCCAGCTCTGCATCTGTGCAGAGATGCATTGAATCAGAAGCTGTTGTCAAAAAGGCAGTAAATGTTGGTCATTCAAAAGCAGGATTCGTTTAAGATGTTCACATATATATACACGTATATTATATAGCTTATATAATATATAATATATATATGTTTTGAAGTATGCTGTTGTTTTGGATTAACTCCACAGTACTTCCTTCTCTGTCCCAGGTGCAAGCTCTGAATATAGATGTTCTGCCACTGTTTCTTTGTTTATCGTAAACACTTATGACCAGCATTACATTGGTTGGTTAACATAGTAAAGAAATCCACCAGAAGTAAATTTTAATACACGTGAAAAGAAAATATGGGGCAAATAGCAATAACTTTAGCCATGTATTGTGTCCAGTAAACTCTGTATCCATCCTCATACAACATGGGCATCACAGCTCAATTCTCATCTACAAGATCTCCTGTGGTTTCACTGTTGATGCACCCACAGCGCGGAAATGGACACATTTTTTGTTTGATAGATACAGTGTTGAGGTAGTTATCCTATGGGTTACTCTGAAATTGTCATATTCAGTTCATGCATGACCTTGGCCAGATCTGAACTTTGCGTGCAAAGTTACCTTATTTACTGAATGGTCATCATAATGCATTGGGTGCAAGTATGTGGCTTTCTGCTAATGTTAGGATGTGTTCTGTTATTCATTCCAAAATGGGGAAATAAATTTGCTTGTGAGGCAGGGTGGAGAAAAAGGAGTTGAAGGGCACAGTAGAGAGAGAAGGGGTTGTCATCCGATAGACTTGCATTCTTGTCATGGCTGGCTTTTTTTTTTCCTAATTTTTTTTTAAGGTTCAACATTTCTGAGAAGCCCTAGGGTAAGCAAGAATTAGTAAAAAAATATGATGTGCTTATGAAGTGTCTCTAAAGTTGTGATATTGTGATTTATGTAAAAGAAATACTTTCTCTTTTTAGAAGATTGGTTTTGTTGCTAGTGGGTAAAAGTGATTTTTTTTTTTTTTAATTGGGTGTTTCTGCAAATTTTTTCCCTAATCTTTCTGTGGAAAATGAGTTTAGACAATTGGAGGATAATATGGTTATAGTTATTTGTTTAGAAATAGTTTTACCTAACTGTTTTAATTATTCTGCCAATGAAGAGAAGGATATACTCTACTCAAAACTTGGAATTCTGCAGTAATCATTTAGATGATTTCATAATGTAATTAGGAAGATGTCCCTAGATATCTTTCTGGGTTTTTTTGATTGGCGTTCTTGTATAGGTAATCCATTATTTGGCATAGGCATGCCTGCATATTACATGAAGAAAATGTGTATGGGAGAAGATCTCTAGAGCTGAATTCCTTTCCTGGTGTAAGCTGATGAAGTCTTTGACATTAGCAGAACTGTATGCCACGTGTGCCTGAATTGCTCACAACTGAGGTGAGCATTATGTTCTTACGTAGCTGTACTCTTAAGTGGATGAAGGCAGTTAACTGGAGTGTTGAGAACAGATAGCAATATGTTGCAGACAAGTCACTTTTAAATATGAAAACCACATTATATTAACAGAAGACCAGTAGAAGTGCCTGGGATTTTTTTAATACAGAAGGGAACTGGGACAGTGACAGGTGTGAGCCCAATGACGAGGTGTTTAAATCAAGCAACAGAGAATTATTTTGACGTGTGGGAAAAAAATGGCAACAAAACTAACGTCTTTTCGTTTTCAATTTACTGATGTCTACAGTGCATTTCACCTTTGTGGCTAAGACAGAGACAAAAACTGAGGAAGAGTTACTAATGAGGTAAAGAGAACTTGCGTTTCCTTAGCAATGGTTTACCAGTTTCTGTAGCAACATTTTATAGTGCTTCATTGAAAGTTACTGTCAAAGGGAATACGAGTTAAAAGAAAAAAATGTAACCATGTGAACCAGCCTCCGTTGTTGGGTTTAGAATGTAGACATTTTACTGAGGTGGTGTCTCACCAGGATTGCTGTGTATTTCAGGAAAAGTAAATGACAGTTCCATGCTCAGTGTGGTATGAAATAAGAAAGTTTATTAATGCCAGTACAGTTCTTACCACCCTGCTGGTTTTCATCACTCTGCCTAATACTGGCAGAGTTTGCAAAGAGAGTTTGTAGATACTGTCAGTTATTAAATGAACCTTTTTAAAAGTAGTACAAGCATTCCTACTGGAATTGTAAACTGGCATTGAAGCAGTTTGTATAAAGACTGGAAAAAAAAAAACAAAACTAAAACCCCAAACCAAACAAACACCACCGCAAAGAAAACCAAAACAACCCAACAGCAACACACTACCACCCACCATACCAAAACACCAAACTCCCCTACTCAGCTACAGAATACTGTCCTCCATAAGATCCATGCTTTAAGAGTGGAACCCTCATCTGATATCAAGTAACAGAAGTTAGGTGATGCAAATACTTCTCATTAGGAGTGTTTGCTGGCTAATGACAAGGACTGAAATGGTTTGTATGTAAGAGAATGCCCCGTTCCTCTCCTGTGCTCCCTGTGCCGATGCTGGTTTTTCAGATGTGTGAGTGGTCTTGTGCAGCTGTAAGTTTATGAATTTGGTATCTTTCAAATAGCTTTCCTTACCAAGAAAAAGGATAACTTCACCAGGTGTTTTTCTGGAATGAGATCATGAAAAGCTTTGTTAACTTTTAGCTGGAATGACAAATGCGGAATGATACAGTTATGGTTCTAATAGAGTGTAATACTTCATCATGTAGTATAGTATAACTGAATAACCTGGAGTGCTTTTACATGTGAAATAAGTTTTCTTGAGCTGAGAACAGTATACCATTATTTATTGTTTATATCATAACTTGAGCTTAGCACACCTTTCAGGGTAGAATTCAAAGACAATATTAATTTCAAAAAATCTTATACATTTTGTAAACCACAAAAACCAAATGTAAATTTGTAATTTCCTTACTTTGGGGACCAAAGATAATTTTAGTATTGTACAGTATATTCTTTCTAAAAATTTAAGCATTTATTACTCTACCAGAGATGTTATTTACTATTTGGATTATATAGAAGGCAAGTAAAGTAGCTGTGAAGCAACTAAATTTGAAGTGTTAACATTGTATGATATATACACAATTGATTTTTATTCCCCCCCACTCAAGACTTAATTTTACATGGTGTATTGAAAAGATGGTAATATTTTAAGACTGTTACCCAAACTGCAGTTGTCATAAAAAAGCTCTGAAAGAAGAAAATACAGTAGAAACTTTAATTTTCTTTTTTAAATTTGTTTAGAGAAGTGACATTAAATTGCCTCTCACAACCAGTTAGTCTTTGTTTGTAATTGCTGAGCATATAGGGTTAAATCCTTTTACTCCTTAAGAGTGTTGTTTCGCTTCATAAAGGGTCTCAAATCCCATTGTAAATAAAACTAAAGCTAAACAGTTGAACCTTGTAGGACTGGGATGCTTGATACTGTAATGGTTCTGATTAGTCCTCTTTCATCAAACTAAGCCCTCAGATATGCCACCTCCATGTATTTCTGCATGTAGAAGTGACAGTAAATTTTGCAACTTAACACACAGATACCGAAAGATTAATTAAAGCATGAGATTGGAGCAACAGCATAATAACTGTTGTGTACTGTTGTAAGAATATACATTTTCACCCTAAGTTTGAATTTCAGACATTCCTGTAATGATGTGCAAACTGCCTACAATAGAAGTTTCTAAACCTGTAATTAAGTATTGATTTGACAGTTTCATTGCTTCTTAAAGATAATTCCTTCCTACTCTCCACTTGCTCCTTTCATTTTGTATATTCATGCTTCATTGTCCTTCATTTTAATATTTAATTTTTATTAAGCCTTCTACATTGATCTGTATAGTGTGTGCTTCAGTATAAGAAGACAAGAACACTGTCCAGCATCCTTTTCTTAAGTGTTTACTCCTCCCTTTTATGATAGCTTATGATGTTTGGGCTGGATGTGCTGGGGGAAATTTAATTCTTTCCCCTAGAACTTTGGAAGCAAGCTGGTACGCTGTTCTTGTGAAAGCATGCTAGTAGGAGCTACATGCTTAGAGGTTGAGGGGATTAGAGATTCACCTGCCTCTACCTTGAGACAAGGCACTGACTCTAGAGATTAGATGCCTATGTTTCAGTCTGTGCTATTCATCATGGCCTTTGTATTTGGAAACAATTGCATCAGCGCTGAGCTGTGCGTTGGAAGCAGTTTCTCATCTTTCACTTACAAGGTGCCTCTTGAATGTTAATTTAAATAAAATCAGTAGTGTGGGATGCTTCTTCATAGGCATTGACACGTGTTTCACCATGCATATCATGATACAATCTGTAATTGCTTTATCTGTTTGTATTTCATTGTTAACAAAAACAGAGGGGAAATGGGAAAGTTTCCAGCCTTTCTTAAGATAATATTAATTTTACTTTCTTTTTCCCTTCCTGAATTATTTTGTGCCATATGATAATTGCCCCTTCCTAAAATGCTGTGGAACACAGCAGGAGAACTGATGTACTACAAGCTGCATGTGGACTGTTACGAGTGAATTAACCACTAGTTTTCCATGAACTTAAAGGGCCGTAAAGAAATTTGGTATTTGTCACCTTTGTGCCGTTTTGGTGATGTGCCAGGCACAGCAAATGCTTATCTAATATGTGATTTTATTAATGCAGACTTCCTCCTCTCCCCTTCTTTGTGCTTGTTCTACATCTGTTATTTCCTTGTCTCATGACAAAGTTGTAAACATTCCTACTTGCTCTCTTTTGGGGGGGGAAGCCCCAAATAAGTAAGAGTAATGGTTTTAGGGCATAATTTAAAAAACAAACAAAATAGCAACTCGAATATTGTGGAAAATTATATTCTCTCTCCTATTCAGATGAGATACTCAGCTTTGTATGTGAAAATCAGATCATAAAGAACAGGCCTTTCTTACCTGAAAGGTTGAAAGGTCTGGAGCCAAGCATCTTCAGTAGGTGTTTAGGATAAATATTAAGGTAGACACAATCTGATCATGAAATTAAGATGATAAAGATGAGAAGAAAGAGAAACCCAAACTTGACATTTAATAATCCAGTGCTTTCAAAACGATATGTGAATGTTAATACTACCCAACTGCAGAAGGAAAGATTGCTTCTGCACTTCACAGAGAAGTAGAGACCGACACCTTGAATTGGAGTAAAAGTAGGTGTAGAAGTGTTTCTCTGTTCCTAACTCCAGGATAGTGTTGGCTGTGTAATACAGTTGGAGAGGTTCTACACCAGCATCGTTAATGGTGCCTGTTAGCATCTGAGGTGTGTTGACAAATTGGTGTGATTACCAAATAACTTCTGCCTAGCTGAAGAGTAGTGGTTGTTTCACAGAGACTTGCAGGATGCAGGTGCTTGTGTCAGAAGAGTTCTATGTGTCTAGAAGAAAGGATGGTTTCAGATGGCTCAGTCCCACCAAAAAGAGTAAAGCTGTCATGTAGCACTTCTGAAAATTGGTCACTTAGTTCTTGCTGTTAATAGCATAAAATAATGGGTTGTCCGGAGGTCCAACAAAGCTCAGAAAGGCTTTGCAGACAGGTGTTGTGTGTATGAATTTTTAGTAGCAACAAAAGTAAGAATTTAAAAATGAAACTGAAATAAGTACAAAACACAGCAGAATATTTGAAAATACTTTGTAGAAATTGTCACTTTCCTGTCTTTATTTTAACAGAAGGAGTTGGTTTCAAATGAATTTTTACAAATATTCAGGAAATCTCTGAATGCCACTGTAGGGTTTTTTCCTGGGATATTATTTTCCCTGTTAGCCATTTGGCCACCTGGATAGATCTGTGAGACAGTGTCAGAGTGGTGCTGTTCAACCTGAAAGGTTTTCTTTGTTGTTTTGATCTTATTTTTTTGCATTGTCTTTTTAAAATCTGTGTATAATTTAACCATTTTTTTCTAAAAATAATCTTAAAAAAAAATCTTCTTACACTGTGACTTATGATAGCCTTTAATTTAGAGTATACAACACAATCTAATTTTCTTTCGGGATATGCAGCTTTCAAAAGTGTTCTTATATATACCCAGAAATGAAAGTTGTCTATTTATCATGAGAATGTGATTAGATGAAGTTACCTATCCAGAATGCCAGTGCAAGTCTTTCAGATGTGCTGGAAGGATGAGTTAGTGAAATTGCCTTTTAATCTGTAAGGGTTAATAAATATTTTTTTATAACTAGCCACAGATAATCCTTTTTAAATTATACTTGGCAAACAGAAGATATTTAATTTTATATGCAATAGACATAGTTACCTTGATCGACATATTTATAACATAGAGCTTTGTGTTTACTATGAAGGTTTTATCTCTGTACCATGGACTTCATGGTTTAAAATTTCGAAAAGCCGGTTAGCATATATGGAAGGATATGGAAACTATCTTCATGAATTCAGAATGAGGACATAGAAGCATTTAAAAAAACAATAGTCAGATTGTATTAACAGAGTATCTGGTTTGCTTTGTTTTTTTCTTTTTTTTTTTTTTTTTTTTTTTTAAACTGGGGCTGGTCCCTACAGCTATTTTAATAACATCTGGATGTAACAGAATGAAATACAACCTTCTGCCTCTTCTGACTGTCATGGACTATTGTCTAGAATCTGGGAAATTTCAGGGTATTGTATTTGTTTTGCTTTGGACAAATGTCTCAGTAGACATATTTAATTAAAACCTTCATGTGTTTGAAAGAGAATACCCTCTCTTAACTAGGCTGATTTATCACTTTTGGTAACCTTTCAATCCCAAAAGTATTATTATCTAAATATTTTCAGTAATGTTACATTTATCCTCATGTCTACAGGTTAAAGTTGTTCTGGCTAGCACCCTTTTATTACAACAGTTGCTACCTTCATTTTTCTACTGTTTATACTTTAATCTTGAATGTTTACTGGTTTCTACTTGTTGGATACAGTGGAGGGAGAGCGTATCTTAGCACTACAGTTCATCCAGCTTTAACTCATACATCACAGTTCTGGAGTAAGAAAATATTTTGATTTATATATTGTGGCCAATTTATTGCATTTAAAAATGATTTCTATACTTAAGACACAACATTTATGACATAACGAATGACTTAGCTAATCATTATATCTGTCTAGAATTACTCTCTTCTGTGTTAGTGTCATTTTGAAACTGTTTGTATATGTTGAAGTGTGTAAGGGTTCAGGAACCCACAATGAAATAGTAAAGTATGTATTTATTTCTCATTGTAATGCTCAATTTTGATTTGAAAGTTGACACTTTGTATGTCTTTTCACAGAATTATAAACAGATACTGAAAAACAGCTTCACCTAGGGTGCCTTCCATGTGTGGTATAAATGTCATTCACAGAAATAGAGATGTAAATTTATTAAACCAGTAAACACTATTTTTGTAATGTGAGTCACTAATGCATCTCTGGCTTCATTGTGCTCTGTTTCCACTAATACCAGTTTTATGGCTACTGTAGTCATTCACTTCCCTTTGTGCACTAAACAGTAAACCCGATCTCATGGCGAAGCAAAAGATTGCATCACTTTTGGTCTGCTCTACCTTCAGCTGCTACCTGAAAGGTGGAGATAAAGCACATTGCTGACATGAGCTAGAAGGTACTCTTGAATTTCTTTCCTTGAGACTTGTGTGAAGAGATGCTCAGTGTGGGATATCCATATCCTTGGTGCTGAATCTGGGTCCTCGAGAAAAACATAGCAGGTATAATCTAAACATTCTGCTTCTAGTTTATGATCTGAAGGAGGATCATCCAGACCTCACTGAAAGACTCTGTCCCTCAGGGATATAGGTCCTATACTGAACAGATTTGTAATTGTGAACAGCTCAGAAGCATTAGTTGAAGTAGTGGGTTAGAATTCCATCTTGGGCTGAGCAAAGGGGATGCAATTTTCCCTCCTATCATATAAGCACAAGTCTGCTGTGTAATACCCTTTGTGATTTGCTTCTGAAACAAGAAAAAATGTAATCTGCCAAGGAAAAGTGTACAAGCATAGTCTCTGTGCGAATGCAGAACCTGACTCTGTTGTTCTTACTCAGGCAAAATTCCCCATTGACTTAAGGGACTGCAGATCAGGTACCCATTTATCACCAAATCCTGATCAAGGTTTTGAAGAATATCACAAGTTAGCAAATGTTCATATAGAGACAAATTGCAGCCTTGAAGCAATTTCACATTATTTTGGTTAGAGTTCTTGAAGTTCTCAAACTGCACACAAGGCCAGCTGATAAAATAGAAGCTTTCTGTAGCGGTACCTACCAGCTGTGGTCACCGTCTTCTCAGTAATGACAGCTGTAACTTACATGTGTAAGTGTAGCATCTTCCAGCTCTGTATGTGAAAGTTGTGCTGTTAATACTTGACTAATTTCAGAGGCAAGGTAACTACAAGCAAATAGAACCCTCAACTTGTTTTTACACCAGTTACGATTTTTTAGCATGTTGTGTGCTTTTTTGTTGGTGTTTATGCTAAACAAAAACTTTAAGCTGAAGAATTTTAATGTCTTGCAATACAGAAAGCAGTCTTGTTTATAAAATCCATACTGTTATAGAATAATTTAAACGGTGTATTTATCAGTTTGAAATGTCATTTTGCTTTTCCAGTCTTTTGTATATGGGCACAATACTTTTTGTAAATTTTTATTTAGTTGACTTTCTGTCTTTTTTTCTTTCTGGTATTTGAAGATTTGAGCTCTGTGGATCTTCCTGGTACTCTTCTGATCATGTCTTCATAGTGGTAAAAAGTCTGTATTTTTGTATGTAGGGAAAATGGTAGTTTTCTAACACTTACCTTGATCAATATATAATACGGAATCATTTGTGAAGGACTTCCTGTTTAATAAATGGACGTATTAAAATACTAAAACATTGTCTTCGTCTGTAAAGGCAATATATAAACTCAGTATGACAAGTGTCATGGTTGATAATGCAGTTGCTAAATGCACTTCCTATGCAAAACAGGGATTTAGGGGTTAAACCAAACCAACCCAACCCTGTCCGAGTTGTTTTTTCTGTGACTATGTCTTTAACAAGAGAGACTTCATAGATGTCTTCATAGACTTTAATTTTTTTTAATGAAAAAACATGTATAAGCAGTCTTTGAGAGCTTACATGTAGCAGAAAGCACATGGAACTGCTTTACTACTAAAGTAGGCATAGTGGGATTGCTTTTGTGGAAGCTTCTCCATCTGGTACACTGTAATGGGATGAAATGCTCAATATTCTGGTTTGCAGCATCACATTTTGGGCTGAAAAGGAATTTTGGGACTGAAACGCCAGAGCGAGTGGGTAATACTTTGCCACATCATGGGCTCTAGGTTACAAATCCTACCTTGATGCAGTTGAGATTTTTGGTATGCAAGTGCTTTTAGGTGCAAGGTGAAAGCACTGAGTTAGTAAGACCTGTGGAAACACACGGGTGGTTGAAGGAGTGTTGTGGAAAGATTTGGGAATATGGATGATGTTTTTAAAACTGCTTTGGGGTGATGTGATTGTAGGGAGGTTGGCAGAGGTGGTGATATGACTGAGCTTTTGCAGACGGGCTCGCTGAGGAGAGTCATGTTCTTGTACAACTTTTCTGCTACAAGATGGGCCAGTTCATTTTGCTGGTGTGGGACATCAGCAACAGTAGATTCTCATCTGTTGTAGCGTTGCATCCATTGGACCTGCTTAGAGGTCAGGCCTTTATGTAATTGATGCTGTTTAAGAAAACAAAGAGTTGAAGCATTGGACTTAATTCCATATTGCTCTTGAGCCATGTTCTCAGTGCTTATCTAAATTTGTTCTGCTTCCTTGATGTATTCTCTTTCCCTCGCCATGCTCAAAAAAAAAAAAAGGCTAAGTGGAGTTGCTTCTATCAGCATACATATGTAAAAATATGTATATTGCACTTGCTTTTTGGAGGCAGCTTGTATCCTGGTCTTTGGAACGAAGCCAATTAATCTTACTATTTTTTTATCTCTGACAAGGTTGTTTCCAAGCTGCCTGCCATGAGGTTTAGCTCAGCCTAGTAGCAATATGTGTTTTCTCATTTATTTACGCATTTTAGAAGTGCAGGTGTCAGAAACATGCACAGTTAGTGTTTGGTTACAAGTACATGCTTGCTTAATGATAGAGGCTGCTGGTCTCCTAGCAGGGGAAAATGCAGCTATAAAATTCAGGCTTAGAAACTTGCACAGTGAACACTTACCAGAAGCATAATGAATGAAAAACATCTGCTTGCTATGCAGAGCATTAAATTGTCTTCTGCTTTCCAACACACCAGGCTGGCGGAAGTGTTCTTCTCAAATAACATAGGCTGAGATACACCACTTTTCACTTAGTACCTTGGAGATTGCTTTCAGTTGTAAATGTAAGAGAACTTTGAACGGTATCAAGTGAAAAGCAAATTTTAAGTGGAATAATGAACAGAGTGTTAAAAGGACAGTTGAGCCTCTTGATTTCTGTAAGAATCTAAAAATGCTACTTGGAAAGGTCTTTTGAATTTCTTATCATGTCTGAAATCACCACAGAAGACAGAATGAATCTTCCACAGATAAGTATAAAAACTTCTTGGTAGGAGAAGGTAGGAGAGAGGCCTTCAAATAGTGTGAGCTGTATGAAGTCATTGATCTGTGATGCCAGCTGATCATTTTTCCTTCCTGTCAGTGGCTATGATTCACAGTGTTTAGATCATAAGACTTCTTGCATTGCTTCTGATTTGTTCCGTTCTTGATATTGGAAACTCTCATGACTCTCCTGGTTTGTCTGCTGCTGAGTGCTGTTCAACAAGCACAGGAATTCAAGATGGAATAGTCACGCTCTGGCTGTAATGAAGGCATATATCAGCCTGTATGGGTTTTGCAAACGACTCCTATTTGGAGTAAGAATGTATCATGATTGAAAAGAGCTGTTTGATTATGATCTCGCTGGTACACCAAACTAAGAACTTCAGTAAGGCCTCCATGCTGCACATGTAGCATTATGCTTATGTTGTGAATCGTGAACTGCAGAGAAACCAGTGCTCCTGCTATTTTGATCTTGTCAGTTGAAAAACAAGCAAACATTAAAGCCAAAAAAACAAGCAGACTCTCTGCCCTACACCAGACTATGAGCTTAGTGCAATAGTGCTAGCAGAAGATGAGCAAATGACTGAGTCAGCCCCTGCCCCAAATTGGAATTGGCTTTAAAGTAATAATTTTTAATTTAATTCTCTTTTCTGAATCTATATTAATAAAATACAGTAGTGTATCTTCAGTCATGCAAATAGATCTTTTTAAACAAAGGTCTGGAATCTTACACAAATGCTTGACCTTCAGAGCAAACTGCTTAGAAATAGATGAAATCATCACATACTTGAATGCTAATAAGGAAATTCTCTGGACAGGCAATTGACTGTATGCCTGCTGAAGTAGTCCTGAAGCAACTAATGAGCAATTTTGTTTGCATCTTTTGTGATTTTTTTAGGCGTATTCCCATATGAAAAAAAAAAAACAACCCAACACAACCACTAGAAAACCTTAGCAGATTTTAGGTGGTAACATGTTTATGAAGAGTAAACCCAAAGGGGACTGTTGTTTACAATGTTACTAGTTGCCAGGTAAGAGCACTGCAT
The DNA here is from genome assembly GCA_033439905.1 of Ceryle rudis. Classification (NCBI taxonomy): domain Eukaryota; kingdom Metazoa; phylum Chordata; class Aves; order Coraciiformes; family Cerylidae; genus Ceryle; species Ceryle rudis. The sequence goes on along the minus strand of JAAGNO010014231.1, from coordinate 16,623 downwards.
CTCCAGTGTCTGCTAAATGTGCTAAAAGTAATTCTTGGTTACAATTTTTTCATGCTTATAAAGATGAAGTTTCTCCTTGCAAGATGTGTAAGCATGAGTGATTGGTCTCCAGTGCTGGCTCTGTGCTATTGTCACCTCCCCAGCATGTGGCATCCTGCCTGCTGGAGTTTCTTGAAACACCATTATTCTCACAGGTCAGATACAAGGCAGTAAAAACAGTTAAGTAAAAACACCCCACACTTCTTTAAAAGAGGTTTAATCCAGCATGGTTTCTAAATATTAACCATGTACTAGATTCCAGCTGTTACATGCAGTACATTTTTTTAATTATAAAAGAGAAATACAAAACTATTGAATATAAAAATGAGCCCAGGTTCCCTGACATCACAGTGTGTGCCAGTGAAATATGACAGTAGAAAAAAAACCCCATGGAATTTCATACAGGAAAAGGTCCAAAGAGCTCTTTCACATAAAAACAAAGATGATTTATCACATTTAGAAGCAACCATTTGTTTTGCTTATTCCTTCAGTGGCGGAAATGGGAGATGTAGGAGCTGCCCATTAGACAACTCAATCTGGCCAGCACCTTCCCAAGCACCTGCTCGCTGTGAAGTACCGTGTTGCTGCCTGTTAGCAGCCAGCTGCTAGCAGGGAATTGGAAGCAAAGTGGTAATTTTGTTCCAAAGGAAATCTGCCTTTATTGTTTTATCCCTGTTTTTCATTTACTTTGTTAGTACCATCTGTCTCATTTTAATTGCTTTTTGTTAAGACCACCTGTTCTGGTACTATATTAATTTAAAAAGGAAGTGCCCACAGATTTCTTTGAAATAGACTTGTCTGGTGTCATATATAAGGAGCATGTCATGCTTTTCCAAATAGTACATGTTAATAGATGGACACAAATATTTCACGGTAGGTTGTGCTACCCATGAAAACACCTTGTAAATTCAGAAGGCTTTTCCCTCAGAATGACAGACCACAAGATAAATCATGTCCCTCCCAGGGAAAAAAAACCCCAAAACAACAACTGACAAACCAACCAAAAAACACCCCCCCCCCCCTTAAAAAAAAAAAAAAAAAAAAAAAGGGAAAAAGCCTGGAAAATGAACTTCATTGCAGATATTCTTTAGTTTGGACATTGGGTTTTTTGCCTTTTCACAGTGGATGGATCTGTAACCCTCCCGGGGTCCAGGTATCCTGAGTTTTACAGTAATATTTGCCTGTTTTGCATACCCAGCAGACTAAGTTCAGCACTACTTTTCATGGGAGTACCAGTGTTCACAACACAAAGCATGAGACAGTGATACCTTGCACACAAATATTTGCAGGCTTCGATAGGCTGATACTGTTGGATGGTATCTGGCAAGCCTTCCTTACCTGCATAGGCAAACACATGTAAGGGCTTCCATTCCTCATCTCTTCTACCTCATGTCTGTGGTGAGGTTGCAGAAGATGGGATGTGATCCCATCCAAGCAGCTTTAAAAAGTGGTTCTGAATGTGTGATGAGGCAGCTACCCTGCGCCACAATTCTACACTGAGGTTTGTTCTTGCTGCAGATTTCTAGTTGTCATGTTTTTTTGTTGCAGGTAGGCAGTAAATGTAAACGTATTGAAACCAATATGCTAACTATAATCTGTGCCTTCAGTGCTTGAGATAGTGGAATATTCAAACTTCAGATAAAGAAATACTGTTAGTTAAGTAAGAAAAATACAAATAAAGTAGAGGCATTCTGAGCCTTTCTTCTTTGGCACAGCGAGAAGTATAAAAGCTATAAGTGTGAAAGATTTGGAATTAAGAAAGCTCATTAAAAGCTCCACTTACACATTTAAAATACTACATTCCCATTTACTCAGTACATTGTAGTGCTGAGTAAGAGTCAATGGAGAATTGTGTTTAGATAGAGACCTCTGTGGCAGGTCAAAATACTGTAAAGTCTGTAGTTCTGAATGAGCATCTAATGGCATTTGGAATAGCCTCCTTTTACACATAACTACCCTGTCTGTGCATTGGTGATTCCATGAACATTCCAAACATTCCATTTCCATGTGGAAAGAGGATACTGAGACAGAAAGAAGGGACATAGTTAATTGGCAGTACATTCAGCAAAGAGGGAAGTGCTTGATCATCTTCCCTTCACATTTGGTCAGTCTGAATCAGAATTGGAGTCTTCATCTGAAATACAAAACAAGGAACAATAGTGAAAATGAAAACTGGAAGTCACATCAGCTTTAGCTCTTGCTGGGAGAGAGACACTGCTCTTTGGCTGGTTCCTGCTGCAAAGGATGTGGGATACTTAGGAAAAGGCTTGTAAAATGACAGTTCTTACCAACATAATGACGCCTTAAATAGTGTTTCAAAAAGGACTTAAAAAATGCTGCTGAGAGGTACTTAGACCACTGCAATGAAGGTAACGGTTCAGATCACAGAAGTTGCAGATATATTAAATGTTAGCATGACCACCAAGAGGAAGTCTGCTGAAGACATGCTTCCTGTACTTGAATATTGCTGTTCGTTGTGGGTCATGGTTATGCACTGCCAGTTAAACATGTCTGAAAGGCAACAGCTTTAAGATGTTAAGAAATCTGGAGAGGCCTATAGAGGTACATCTTGCCCATGCTTGAGACACTGCTGACAAGGAAGCAAGTTGAGAGCCCCAGTGTGAACATGAGTTTGGAGATGGAGGAACAAGTGCTGTAGGGCAAAGCCCTTCCTGCACAGTTGAATCATCAACACAAAGCTTCATGACTGCATATTTGTAAGTTTGTTTATTTTTTTTCTCCATCTCCAGGGAAATGAGATCTAATCTTTAGCCTAGTTTTGTACCCTTGTCACCTCATCTTCTTCTGAGGTCAGCTCAGTTTGGGAGGATAAACAGTTTTTAGTCTTAACAGTCTGTTTCCTATGATCTCTTCCTTTAATTCTTTTTTTTTTTTTTCCTCTCCCTTTTTGGCCCAAAGCTTGCAAAGTATTTAACAGTCTTTGGGTTTGGTTTTTGTATGGGGTGGTTTTGGAGATTTTTTAATTCAAGTGTTGGAATAGTCTTTTTCTTCTGTGTGGGTGCAAATGAGTATTATCACAAGGGCATGATGCCTAATTTGGGCTCCTGGATACTGCGGAATAGCTGTGTGTGTCCTGAATTGAAATCAGTTTGAACTCCCAGCAGTGCATTCCTCTTTTTATCTTTGACTCAGTGGATCTGTCTGATTTGAGGTAGATTGTACCATCTATATTAACAAGAATGTTACCAAATTTCTTTGTAATTTTATGCTGTGTGGCACTTGCATTTCAAGCCCACTGATAGTCAAAGCTTGACCCTGAATAAGAGGTAATCATGAAAAAGAGAAAGAGGAAAGCACTACTAGATATAAAAGACTGCAGTAATGGATGTTAATAATTAAGTTATCAAAAAAAAAAAGTAGGCTTTTTTCTAAAGTAAGACATTTTGATGAGTAGAATTTTTTTTGTCCATGTTGCACAGTAATTTCTATAATTGTATTTGGAGCCTCTCAAAGTTATATGGCACAAAGCTCTGAGAAACTTCCCATGTCTGGCTTTATAAATCATTTAAATTCCCATTCTTGTATTGTAAGACTAAGCAGCTTCATAATTCAGCATAGTTGCGGCATACAAAGCTGAGGTAACCACAGATAGAAACTGTTCTTACTGAGTGCTCTTGCTCTTCTGTGAAGAGTGAAATGGAGAAGAAAATCTCACATTACACACTCGTGGAATAAAAATGGGGCATTTTACCTACCTTCCGACTTGCGCCCTTCAGGGGAATCAGAACTGCCTTGCTTAAGAGAATTAACCAGGTCATTGAAGGTTATGTAGAAATCAATAGCGTACACTATCGTGGCTATAAATCCAAACACCTAAAATGGCAAAATAACACTCTTCTTAACAATAGGTCACATCCATCAATGACATACCAAAATATGGCTAATTGACACAAGAAAAATTCTTAAAGAAGTCTTGGGCTTGAAATTTTTTATTTTATTTTATTTTATTGTGGCCTGTGCCTTTCTAAAAAGACACTGAAGGGAAATGTCTCATAACCTATTGACATTAATTAAATTACAGCTAATTTGGGAGCCTGAATAGTGATCCTGCAGTTGCTCTATCATGTATGACCTTAGGCTTTTCCCAGGCTGCATATCTCTCTGGCTCTGGGCACGTTCTGAGATCAGCATTGTCCTGTGATGGAGCTACAGGAGAATGTAACCTGCACTTCCACCATCCCAGGGCATGCCTTTGCCTCCAAGAAATCACCTCGCTTTCTCTGGGAATAACTTTTTACTGTTTTGCAAGGAGACCTGTCTATTGCAAAGTGAACTAGATTGGGATGCAATGATTCTGGAGTTACCTATTTTGTGTCAAAGAAGCAGCAGTGTGTGAAGAATAGGCTGGTTTTCAGTCTGAGAAGCCAAAGAAAATGCCAAGTTGCATTGTTCCGTGTCTAAATGGAGGGACAAAGGTTAAAACAACGCCTTTGTATTGAATTGGTGTATGCCTTGGGATGGTTTGGTAAGAGTTGCTAGCTAACATTACTGGGTATTGTTCTTCCCTATCTTTTAAAATTATTATGCAAATTTTATTTATGTTGCATACATTATTGATGTTTAGAGTCAAGATGGAGAGGCTGTATCTTATTTCTGAATGCAAAGTGCTGACGACAGAGGCTTTCTCCTGGGTGGTCCATATACTGGAGGGTAAAATGACACTGCTCTTGTTTCAACTCATCCAAGTAAAATTAAACAGTAGAGGCAGGAGGTTGAAACTACGTTGCTACAAGGTTCTTGATGTTCTTTGCAGGAGCAGAGAAGTTTATCTTCCCTGTACAACTGGTGGAATCAAAAAGCAAAATAGGTGCCTTCCCTAACTAGTATGTTTAACATTGAGCAATACTGTCAGGATGGAAAAACTATTAATTGATTCAAAAGATGGTTTTCTAAGTAACTGACCGTTGCTTCCTTGATTTAGGCAAATCTTATTCTCAGTTATTTGAAGAACTTCTGCTACTTGCAATAGGGTGAAAATTGAATTGTTTCTAAAGTATATCCATAAACAGTTCACCACAATACTTAAGTGGAAAGATTATCTCTACTTACTCCTGCTGCTTTAGATGCTCCATCGTTGTATTTTGAGACAGCAGCAATTGAAATGGCAAAGTAAATAACGGCAGCAGTGACACACCGCAAGAAATCCTGTAAAATAAGCAATGTTGCATTCTCAGATTAGTCATGTGATTCCAACATAGAAATGCCTCTTAAAATTATTTCATACATGACCACTAAAAACCTTTCTGTTGTGCCAGTGGACTCGCCTGATGCTGGAGGGTCACTACAGCCTGGTATTTTGTAATGGATGAATTGCTCATCTGGGAAATATGTGGGGTGACCAGAATCTTGGCGTAGGCCTCCACTCTTATAAGATGCTGGGACAAATTTTACTTTTAACATGCTTACATCAGGCAGACCTTTCTTTAGGCTGAGATGGAAGAACCATTTGAAAAATGATTTAAAAAACCTCATCTTTAAGTAGAATTCCTGCAGTACCAAAGGCCCAGGAGGAGCGAAGCGTTTCCCTTGGGGAGCAGGTAGGTGCTACTCTATATAGAAGCAGGCCTGTTTGTAGGAACTCCTCACTTAGGAATTAAACATTTCTAGTGTTTATGATTTATACTTAGTATGTACACTTGTAATTCCAACAGCTAGGCTGAATGAACGTACCTGTTGCTATCATTGAAATATGAGCTTCTGTGGCCGAGACTGTAGCTCTGCAGGGCAGGGGCCATGCCCTGTAATACGAGCAGCAATGTGCTGAAGCAACAGTGTCTCGGAGGAGTATATTAAAGACTTGTGCTCTGGGGCTTGTGTAAATCATGTGAGCTAGAACAATGATATCTCGACCTCTGTTCACAGTTAGATCTTCTGCCTTTTCAGAACAGATGGGTGATAAAGATACTGCCTCAAAACACAAATCCTACAAGAAACTTGGCTCTCCTGAAGTCAGGATGAGGTCAGTTATCCACATTATGTGGCTGGAGTACATTATAGCAATGGACATAATAAACATGCAAGTGCTTTTCTTGTCTTAGTTCTGGAATCGTATGC
>JAAGNO010014230.1:11473-49672 GCA_033439905.1 Ceryle rudis | reverse complement strand
CTCTGGGGCGGCCTCCTCCTCCGTGCGGGGCTACCGTGCAGCGCCGCGGAGGGGCGGGACGCGCCATTGTGCGTCCGCTGTTTGCCGGTGGGAGGTGGCGGCACCTGCCGAGGCGCTACCGCGCCACGGGCTGCGGGGCTGGAGCGTGAGGCGGGCGGGGAGGAGAACGGGGGCCCGCGGCTCGGCACAGGCTCCGTCCCGGGGGCTTGGGTTGGCTGTGGCGGCCGCCTCTGCCCTGTGGAGCGACGGCCCTGCCCTGGGTCTGGCGAGCCGCCGTCAGGTGGCCCCGAGGAGAGCGGTTTGTTGCCAGTTCCCCACATCATCACCCACCCTCGTCCCGTGTCTTCAGTTGAGCTCTATGTAATTAAACGAGATCAAACTGCAGAAAGCATCAAAGCCAATCCTGCGTCCTTAAAACGTTGTATTGTATACATGCATCTATTACCTTTTTCCTGGCTTTACCTTTCTTAATTAAAGGTGACTTTATTGTGGAACAAAGAGGCTGAGTAACATGATTGTTCTGCAGAGTGTGAGTGAAGCACCAAATAGTGAAGTTTAGGAAAGATGTAGACTGTTGCTTTTTTGCTGAACAGAATTCTCCTCTCTCTTTTCCCCCTCCCCTGTGAATTACTTTAATCATCTATGGACTTAATATTCCTTTACTGAATGCAGCTTGATGTTGAATCCGTCTAGCAGTAGTAGGTTAAGGGCCTTCTGTGCTTTCCTTCACAACCTTGTGAAGTGACTGCTCTATTAGAAACACTTTTGCTAGAGTTTAAAACTCAAAGGCTGTTAGGGACTCTGTGTCTGTTATGAGAAACCTTACATTTTCTGTTATTTTCCTGTAACAACCTCAACATGTAGTATGTTTTCGAAACTCTTGATTCTTGAAACAATTTGAATTTAAAATAGTAAAAAGGTAATTTGATTGCACTATAGGGTCAAAAAATGCAACCTGAGTCAGGTGATTTTTGAAGCTTGAGAGCCATGTATAGCGTCCGAGAGGTACTGAGGGCGATAGTTGCAATCAGCAACAAATCAGTGCAATCAACCTTTCATTGTTTGGGGATGTAAGAGACTGAGTTAGCCCAGGCAATGTGTAAAACTGATGATAGTGGTATTGTGCAAAACAGCGAAGGATGTTGGGAGATCCTCAGCTGCTCAAAGTTGACACTCGTGCACTAAGTTTTCTTAATTTTTATGTGTTTTCAGCCAATTGAGAGTCTTTGTGCCAGAATTCCTGTTATTCCAGGAGAGGTGGGTGGCCACCGAGGCTGTGCGGTCTGTCATCTATCCAAGCAAGCTGCAGAAATTTTGTCAGGGAGTGTGGGGTGAGTGTTTTATATTAAGGGAGAAGGGGAGATAGGGATATAGACTTGAGCTGTATCTGACAGCATTCGTGAAGTTAGATTGCAAAACTGATGCCAGAGAGCTGTATTGTGGAAGCAGTATGCTTGATTTACTGCTGTACTAAAGATGGTACTAGTTAGGTTGAACTAACGTATCCTGACTGATTCTTGTTTTCACTGTGCACAGCTGGTCTGAACCTCCTGTCACTGTGGTGCTAGAATTGGGAAGTTCAGGGAGTGTGGAGCAGAAGCAACTGGCTGAATGGAGTGAGCTTTGGCCATACTGAACTTGTCAAACCTGTCTCGGTGTCAGCCCATTCAGGCTGGCACTTGCTGTCCTTTTTGATCTCTGGCTTTGGGTGCCGTCGGTTGCAGCACAGTACGGCACCTGCCTGCATGGTTAGTAAGCCTTTCCAGAGCACTGGGTGAATGATGCAGGATTATGCGAGGGATTCTGCAGAATCCAGCCTGATTTTGGAATGGATGGTGACAATTTGAGTAGTAAACTCTTCTGCACCCAGCCCAACTTGGGTGGTTGCTTCTGTGCATTTAACTCCAGCTCTTTGGGCTGGATAAGTGTAGATGGAAATACCTGAGCTGGCGTCTCGTTGCATTTAGTCAAAATCAGGTCCCAGCTCTGCCTTCTGCTTCTTTGTAGTGGCCTGAGTTGCTTCCTGAGCTGAGCTGCCCTGAGTCAGGGCTGAAGTTGGGCTGGCTTGACCTAGTAGTAAACCCTGTCTACCAAACTTCAGTTTCTTTTCTTTCCCATAGGCATCTGCGCATTGGTTGGCTGACTGATGGGTTGGACTTGGCTTGTCTAGTAGCTGGCTAGCAGGCATTGCTGCTGGCTTATTAAAAGTCTGTTTTGCAGGCTGGATCAAACCCTTTGGTTGTTTGTCCATCTGTATTCTAAACAAATTCCAGTTTGACTCCTGTCTGCTTTGGTGGCTGCTATCTGGAATATATGACCAGGATTTAAGATATAAGTTAACATCCTTGACATATTTAAATAATAAATCTTCAAATTTTGACAAGCGTACCTTCTGAATAATAGCTGTGAAGAATGGGGATTTTTTTTTCTTTTTTTTCAGAAGACCCATCTTGTTTCATCGGTCAGTACTCCTGTATGAAAGTATAGATATAAGCGGGTAGTGGTGTGCAAGAAGAGAAAAACTTTATTATTAGGATATTTCTTTTCAAGGCTGGAAAATAATTTGATTTTGAATTTTAATCTCAGAAAGCAAAACATGGTAGAGGTGCTTGTGCATTCTGAGGTGTTTCACTTCTTGTTTTGTGTCATTCAGTGCTGCTATATAGTTGAGAAAATGTGTATGAGGAGACTTGCTTCTGTAACTGTGTTGTAACCAAGTAGTAATATGAAGGGGATATTCATATGTAGGTTATTTCTTGAGATTAAAGAAATCTCAGTCAGGCATCTCATTTTGGTGTTGCAGTGACTTCTTCCAATTTTAAGTCTAATCTCTCCTAAAATGAATTAGCATGTTTAGACCAGATAACATGTTCATATAGTTTTATATCAGTTTATGTTAAGCTAAATCAGTTTAAAATTTCATCTTTAGGTAAACCAGCATTTCTTATTCATATTTCTTTTGTGGAAATAAGCCCTGAATTGCACATAGTCAAAGGTGGTGTTTTTAGAGCAGTGGGTGTATTACCAGAGCAGTGTCTATACTGCACACTTGCATTAGTGCCCAAGGCCTGTGTCTGGGCATTGTTTACCCTGAAGGTGACATTGTTTTTAGCTCTCGAAACGGTAACTGTTGCTGATGGTGATTGCTCTTGCTTCTGTGGTTGTCAGTGCTTCAGCTAAACTGGTAGTTGTTGGAGACTACTGGAATTGAGGTAGGTTCTATAGACAAAGCTTTAATAGTCTGCACTGTTCTAAGTCTCATTCCCAGTGGGCAAACACCTGCATCATTAAAGCATCTTTTAACATTAATTGGCACCCTGCTTTGGCTTAGGGACCAAAGTTTAAATGAGTTTAGAGATCAAAGAGTTCTGTTGATGTTTCCTTAGGACCATGCTAGACAGTCTTGAATGTTACCCATGTTGTGCCAGTAGAAAATAACTTTTGAAACCAAACTTGCTTCTTTCAGTGTAATTACTGATACACAGAGCACACCGAAGTTTGGTCCATGGCTGATTCCCAGGTATGTTATATAAAGGAGCCATGTGACTGATGTGTCAGAAACAGGTATTTTGTAATTGAGTTCTAAAAAGTAATTTGTTAAGCTTAGATTCTCTATGAAAACATTGGCTATACTTTCTCAAGAGAATGTGACAGCTAGGTAGCCCTTACGTGACAAAAAATTAGAGATTAATTCCATTTAAACTCCCTGAACTGTGTCCTTCCTGAGACAGTAGGATTTATGCTCCTAAAAAAAAAATTAGTTTAAGGCAGGGAAGAACAAATATGATAATTAGTTTATCGTACTTATTTTTGAAGCCTGTACTTTGGGGAATATATGGTTTTTCAGTTTGAAATAGACGGCCTTGTCTCCTTGTTATTTTTGCTAAAAATAATGCCCAAGCATTCTGTACTGCAGTTGGATCTTATTTTCAGTGCATTAGAAAACTGATAATTTTAAACAAAAATAAACAGAAAAATTGAAATAAAAATACGGTTGCAGAACTTAATGTGAAAATGTTAAAGAACCTTTTGAAGTTTGCTTTCTAAAAAATTTTAAGTATTGTGCATACTTATCAAAGAACTTCTGCATGTTTATCCTTTTAAAATGTCCTTTGTGATTGTTCAATTGGATAAACAATATCAGAATAAAAAGTTTTCTGGGATCTGTTGTCCTGCTAATCTCCGTTTAACTAGTAACAACTGTTCTGTGGATTAAAGTAAAGCAGCCTTTTGCATTTGGTATTTATGTTGAATGGTACTTCCTTGAAATCGGTATGTTCCCAGCATTTTATGTATCTGCTTTTAAAATCCTGCTTCTGCCAGCTGTTTTGACAGGCAGCTGGTATTGCCATCTCATGCTTGACAAACGGTACAGGTTTTAGTTTGCAGAACTGGCAGTGTCTATTCCTTCATAATTTGTTATTTAATGTTTATTAATATTCCTTCTTTTCACATTAACGTGTACATCTAAAATTATAGTCTTGAAATTTATGCAGTCAGTTTTGCACTAAAAGATCACTGTGCCAATCAGTGCAGTTGATGTAGAGCTACTTTTTATAGTATTGCCTGATGCAAACTGTTAGTTTGAAAAGACATTGGAATTCAGAGCTGTGCTTAGAATATAAATCAAAAACTGCCATGGAGTTAATGGCTACTGAATTAACATATGTAATAAACCTGTTGCAATGGTAGAGAAATTCTGTAATAACGGTGAGAAGTCTCATTTGATGATCTATAGGTGAAAAGTGAATTGAGAATTTGTTGTGATATTTTTAATTTTTTCCTTATATACTTACTTAGCTGTCATTCCTGTTATTATTTGCAATATTCACAAAGGAATGCATTTGTGAATTACAAAATTGGATATGGATATATTTGCTATATCAGTGACAGATATTTTTCTGTATTTATAGCAGTATTTCTAGGAAAATATTATTCTTTGTCCTCTGACCTTTTCTGACATAATGTTTATTTAAAGGGGTTGGAAAAAGCCTACATACTGGTTTTCTAGATGTAGGAGAAACCTTCGTGCTTGGTTGGAATTGATTTCTGGGAAGATGTCTGAATGCTTGCACATGGGAAGAAATATTAGCAATCAAATCCGACAGAGTAGGACATGTTTCCATGCAAGACAAGAGATTATCTCCTAATGGTTCTTTCTCAAGTGGTATTGTGAGGTACCACTTCTGTAGTCATATTTTTCTGAAGAGCCATTAAAAATCACAGATTGCTGCTTTTGTTATACAGAACAGATCAAATGTCTTGTACAAAATGGTTGCTGTCTCTGCTCTGCTGACAAAACTGCTCGTGCTTGAGAAACATAGCTTTGCAGCTCCTCCTGGTTTTCTCTTCCCTTTTTCACACAGTTTGACAACTATTGTCATCTTAAAAAAGGACAATGTGACAGGTATACATGATTAAAGGAGGAAAAGAGATGGGGCTGGAGAAGGTCAGAGAAAGAAACTATAAGAGACAGGAGACAATGCATGTCTGTGATGCACACTCTTCACCAGTGTCAGGTTCCTGAGCGTCACCTTTGTCCACTGGGAATGCCTGCTGGTGTGGTGTGGGTGTCCCTGTCCAGGAAAGGTGGTGGTGTGCTGCTGCCATAACTACTCCCCTTGGCTTATTCTGCTCATTGTTTGTGGTGGTTTTATTTCTGGGTCGTGCATATGTCTGTATGGTCCGTGTTTCTTCAGCTAACTTTTAATAAAAATGAGAAAATGACCAAGAACCCATCAAAAGAACTTTGCTAAGATTGCTAATACAGATAATTAAAAGCTGAGAAATTACAGAATTCAAATTTCAGGTGAAGCCTTCACTAACTGCAAATGTAAGTGGAGGTGATTTTTTTTTTTTCTAAATTCAGTAATTTTCAGTTTGAAGCCCAAAAATATTTTCCAGTGGAATAGTGTCAGGTGAATAGAGTGTATTCAGGCTTGCTTCCTCTGGGTTTCCTCTTCTACACAACAGTCTGGGGGCCCCAGTGGGTCAGGTTTGAGTGCTGGAGGGCTGTGTAGAGCTGACCTGTTGTAGTATTTTAGTTCCACGATAATGTTTTTGTCTTAATTGAGGTATCTCATGATCTCTGCCTTTTTCAGTACATTGTATCAAATCTGTTTTGAGTGGAATCAAATTTGGAAAATGACTTTTCTGTAGGGCTTACTTGTAGCAGAAATCGGAGGATTAGGAGGTTGAGAAAGAAGATATCTCCTGGTGAAGGCAGTTGAATCACAGAATGTTTGAGGCTGGAAGGGACCTCTGGAGATCATCCTGTCCAAATCCTCTGTAGAACCAGGGTCACTTACTCTTAAGTTGCCCAGGACCTTGTCCGGTTGGCTTTTGAATGCATCCAGGGATGGCAATTCCACAACCTCTCAGGGCAGCCCAAGCCAGTGCTGGGCAGAAAGCTGCAGTGTAAGCCCCACTGCTGCTTGCAGCTGTCTGGTGCTTCTCTTAGGCTTTTCTAGCCTCCTGGCTTATCCTGTGCATTGGATGGCTAGAATTTAATTGATGATGATACAGTATTTTATTTCCTCTTCACCTGTCAGTATATGGTCAGTAAAGAAAAACTAAAAATTTATTCATTTATATGGTTTTTATATCTGTAGCAACTGAGCACTTGACGAGTACGTGTTCAGGTAAAAAGGAGTGAGTGAGCAGAGGGGAAGGTGAGACTACTCAAAGGGTTAATCATAGTGTTCAAACCTGAATATCAGTATGTGTGTGCAAGGGGACCAAGCTACCATTGGACAGTCAATCTTAACTTAAGAGTGTGCTTTATTTGGCAGCTTTTGTGGTTTTGTGAGTTTTGTGTGTAACTTTATAGTTGAATATTATATACTAAACAGAATTTGACGCAAGGAATAAATTAGATCTCCTAGGAGACGCAGAGGGTACGGATAGGTCTGAAGTTTAGAGTGGTGCAGCTTTTAGAAATAAGAAAAAGAATATTCTTCTTTCTCTTGTGAGTATAATGGATATTTTCTGGGTGGTGTATAGGTTGAGAATATAATTTAGTGTGTTCACCAGAAGGCAGCCAGTTTGCTTGAGAGATTTCTCTCTCTTCCCTCTCATTCCCTACTTCCTGTCCTCCCTTTGCTGGACAATGTTTAAATAGAATTAAAAGCTTTGCAGTGGAATGTTTGAAATCCATGTGAGTTCGTGTGAGAACCCTTCTACACTTCTGGCAGATTTTCAGGAAATCTTAGCCCTGTGTTTCTTGAAGCTATGATGTGCTCTCTTGCAGCAATGCAGGAGCTAAACTTACACTGTCTCTTGGGAGCATGACTTGTAGAAGAGCCTACAGACTGGGATTCTCCTGTGTTTTGGGGGGAGAACATGACAAGGGGTCACATCCCACACCTCTCCATTTGTGCAAATACAGTAGCCAAATTGGGACGGTGACTTGCTAAATAAAGCTCTAGTGCAGTATAGGTAAAACAAAAACTAAAAACAAGTTACAGGAAGAAACATGTTTTAGGAGGAACACTGACTTAACGAGTTTAATTATGCTAGGAATAATTTACTTCCATTCATCTTAAATCAGACGTGGAAAAAATGGGCGCATCATCAAGGAATTAAGTTTTCAGTTACCTTTTAAAATTTGATATCTTTCTGAGAACTCCCAGCTAAGTGTGATATTTTTATTTGTATCAAATAATTGCATAACAACACTTCTAAAAGTTGGATTTAATTCTGGGTTTTTCTTTTTTTTTTTTTTTTTTTAATATAATTTGGTTTCTTTGTGCCCTATGTAAACATTTTTTATTAAAATAATGTTGCTAGGTAGTTGAAAAATGTGGACAACTTAAAAAGGAATTCAGGTATTTTGTTTCCTTTCCTTGTGAATATGTGAAAATAAATATTTACCAATGTGTTTGAGTGCACTCATGTATAGGTACATAGAATGCATATTTATTATATGCAAGTATATGCTAAATTTTTTATGACCGATACAGTGATCACAATCATGCTTACTGCTCAAGAGATAAATCTATTCTTGATGTAGAATTTTTATTAGAATTGGAGTTTAAATGTTGAATAGTCTAATTCTTTGAGCATTCTCTCAGCCTGAATTCTTTGGTGGTTGCTTTGCTCATTCTCTGCTTGCTGGCCTAAAGGAAATTCCCTTTAGAGCTATTTCTGAAGTTACTTTTTTTTTTTTTCTTGCCAAAAAATAAGTTTTTGGACAAGAATCAAGGTTATGTATGAAAGGAGATTTCTTTAGGACCCTTGATGGTTAAACTTGTTAGGTGATTTGGAATGGGCAAATACAAAAGGTATTTCTAAATAATGGGTATAATGTGAAAGAAAGAATATTCAGACTAGAAGGACAGAAATAAACTAATTGGAGAGAACTGTTTAGAGAACTAGAGTAGTTGCAAGTAAAATTAGGGACTTAATTTAAGAAAACTAAGAACCTCAAGTCAAAACACAAGTACTTTTATTAATTGTCTTAGAAAGATCAAATTGCATTTTAGTCTGGTTTCCCAAGGACATGAAGCTTATATAATCAGTTGGCCTGCTTTACTCCCTCAGTATCACGGTTTAGGGTCAGGGCAGCCTGCTAGACATAAAACAGATGCTTTCCGTTAACCCCTCTCTCTCCCTCCCTCCCCAAAGGGGAAGAGAAAGGTAATATGGGAGAGAGACTTGGAGATTAGAAAAGGAAACTAGAACAGCTTTAATGAGAATAATAATAAAAATGGCATATATACAAAACCAGTACCGAACCCAACCTCCCCTGCTGGCAGTTAGATCACAATCACCTCTGATGCTGTGGAGCAGGCATGGGGAAAGTCCCAGACTGGACCCAGCAGCAGACAGGAGCTGTGTTCAGGAGCTGGATTCTGGTACTGGATTCAGGAGCACACAGGATCAAAGGCAGAATGGACAGAGTCCCCCTCAGGTGCTGGCCAACTGAGCGAGAAGTGAGGAGAGGACCTGAGCAGAATGGTGCAGAGCAGGGCGAGACTCTCATGATCCCTCAGCTTTATACCGAACATGATGTCTGTGGGCTGGAATCCCTCGTTGGTCAGTTTGGGGTCACCTGCCCTGTTCTCTTCTCCCTGCAGGTGCAGCCTTTTACTTTCTGCACCCCCCAACGTGGTACACAAGATCCAGCAGTGGCCTTGGTCTGCACACCCATCCTTGGTGCTAACTCTAAACACGGGGTGTTATCACTGCTGGCAGCAGACGCTGCCTGTGAAAACAGGCTGCTGACTTCAGACAGTGCAGTGAGTTAGAACAACTGAGCTGAAAAGCAAAATGACTGAACAGAATTACTTCTGTTCTCACTCGAACCAGGACACTCAGGAACTACTATTGGACCCCAATGACCAGTTTCAACAAGGTTTTACTGTAGGGTAACAATTTCAAAGACCATTGAGTTGCTGCAGGCTAAGGAATGAATCCCAAACTTATTTCCCAGCTAAGAGAGGGAAACTCACTGCTGCTGCTCTTTCTATTTGTCAGCAGCTGAACAGACATCAGGTTTTCTATATTGGCTGGCTTGTTGGCAAACATGTAGTTGAAAATTAATTAGTGCATGGGTTGCCTACAGTAGCATAGCACTTGCCAACTCTTGCCTTGGAGTGTTTTAGTAGAAGACTTCAAGGGAACAGAGGTTATTGTGGTGGGTACTGAAAGCAAAATAGCAGAGAAATTCTTGGGAAACCGTGGATTCTTGGGTTTTATTGCTCACAGAACTGACTTTTGATGCAGAAAAGAATTCTGAAGTTCTTAATCTTATTTTCTTTATTTTAAATTTATAGTTATCCTTGGGTGTACTTTTCTTGCAGTGGTGTGATGAAAGATTCAACTTCCAAGCTACGTTTTTACAGTGCTTGGCAAAACATGTGCCAAATATTTACTCAGCTGAAATGGACCCCTTGCTGGAGAAACAGGAAGAAATGGTCCAGGCAGCAATATTATACCCCCTGGAATGTTATTTGTTTGGGGAAGACCCAGATATATTCCTGGAGAAACTACAACAGAGTGGAACCTCCCAGCTCTGTGGGAAGGTGTTCAAAGGAGGGGAGACAACGTACTCTTGCAGGTAAGAATAAAGGTGTATGTTACAATGAATGTTCTCATATGAGATAGTGCAGCAAAGTGGTGTAATAAAATCAATTGTGCTGCGAACTAGCCATTGCTTGTGTCATGGTATGTCTTTGCTTAACTGACAGTAACATTTGCTTCACTTTTCAAACCACTTTTTGAGTGAGAATTTCATATGAAAACCAATTCTCTGGTAAAGAAATGGGAAAGGGAATGGAAAGGGTACTAAAGGTACTGAAAACATTGGCTGAAAAGATTGGATGATAGGGTATGAGTAATGGGTCTGTACCTGAATTGAGGGAGAACAGGCGTGAAAATCTGTGTGCTGTACATCACTCACCCTTTCAAAGTCTGAGACAGATTCCAGTATTTCTGAGCATCATTGGTCCTTTGCTTAAGCAATACCTGTGTGACCAATGGTCATGCTACCACCTTCTTTCTCATCCTGAAGTGTGCTAAAAGTGGCAGCCCACAGATTTGATATAATTTATTTTATTAATTTGTATTAATACAAATATATTTATTAAAAATAATGTTAAAAAGCAAGAGGTCTTTGGGGTAGATGTAAAGATTTCAACTGTGTGGGCAATTCATTGGTATTAATATGATGCTGTTGTCATGGTTTATTGCAGTTTTCAGTAGGTTGTTGTTTTGTTTTTTTGTTTGTTTTTTTTTAAAGCCTAGAAAAGTTCATCAGAAATACCAAAGAATATTATTAAGATTGAAGAGTATTGCTATGATTAAAAAATCCAGCCCTTAGAGTTTGTGAAATGTCAGAATTACAACTGTGTAAACTTTATTTTTATGAATTACACTGTAAGGCTGTAATTAACTCCTCTTCAACTTTTTCTAGGAATAAGTTAGTGTTGTGTATGAAAGGATGGTCTTTGAAGAAGTCCATGCGTGTTTGCTAGAAAGTGTATAGTGAATGTGACATTGGATTGGATAAAGGCACACTATGTTGACGGCAGTTCAGTGCTGCTGTACCAGGAATAATTCCGCTCCTACCTCTGCAGAGTTCTTGTGTGATAGCAGGCAAAAAGGCAAAGCTGTATTTCTCAGAGGAGGTCTCTTCTCCTTATTTTGTCGTGTTCCTGTCTTGCAAAAAAAAATTGGTAGTATTTATACAAAATACTGTACTTAGTATTCCAACTCAAGCTAAATGTACATTTGCTTTAGGCTTCTAAAATGCTAAAAGTAATAGGTACGCTGAAATATTAAAATTGAACATTTTGAATTGGACATGCAGATTTAGCAGGCACTTCTGGCTTAATTTTTCTTTTAACTCATCTTGCAGTAGATTTATGGTAATATGTGAATGTTAGTGAAGTATTAAATTATTGTAATGATGATTATCATCTAAAGGTTTGAAAGGAAATTAATTCTGTAATCAGAATTACCATACTATTTTAGTTGCATTGTGAAGGAGCTTGAACTAGATGTTCAACAATTTGCATAAAACAAAAAAAAGCTTGGTATGTTGTCATTAAGCACCTGTCAACCACATTTTGCATAGAATGAAACACCATTTAAAGAAAGAGTCACCATGTTTTAGGGAATAAAGGCAATATAAAAAAGCCTGTGTATGTGGAGCCCGGGAAAAAGTGGAATTAGATTTCCCAAGAGTGTAATTCTGGATTTTCAAGTATTTGTGCGTGTGACTGAAACTGTTGTAATTAAATTTCGAAGTGTATATTCCTTGGCTAATTTCATAAAGGTACCCTCTTTAGATTTTAACTTCTAACTGTTTTAAGGGTTAGAAACATAACCTAGCAGCAGTCTCAAAAGTTTCATTAGCAAACTGGCTACAGTTCTTTGAAACCATAATAAAGGTCACTTCAGAGTCATCATGGGTTTTAATAGCTGCTTGTTCCTAGCAAAACCAAATAGGTTAGCAGCAAGTTTTGAAAGAGGAAATTGAGCATGTTTCTGATAGAATCTGATATAACAGG
The DNA here is from genome assembly GCA_033439905.1 of Ceryle rudis. NCBI lineage: Eukaryota > Metazoa > Chordata > Aves > Coraciiformes > Cerylidae > Ceryle > Ceryle rudis. The sequence continues at coordinate 37,658 of JAAGNO010014230.1, read as the reverse complement.
TTAGAGTACAAGCCTAACAAGTTTGATGTTCTCTTTTTTCTCCAATGCAGAGTAGCCAGTGGTTTGTATAATTTAAATCTGTTGTTAATCTCATTTTTTTTTCAGAGCAGCATTTTCTTTTTTTTGCATGAAAATTTGATGTGTTTGTTTTAGCAAGGTTTTCAGTTACCATTTTTCTTACAGAGACTGTGCAGTTGATCCAACCTGTGTACTCTGTATGGACTGCTTCCAGAATAGCATTCACAAGAACCACCGGTACAAGGTAGAAAAACCTTATTGAGAAATTGTACTCGTAGAGAAGACTTTTTGAGGATATAATAAACTGCATATAAACAATTACAATATTGGGGGTTTTGATACTTTTTTTTACATTACATTACAATTGTAATTTTTATTAAAAAAAGTGGAATTTACTAATAAGTTAATTACCTCTCATGTTTCTAACTACGTAAAGCCTCTTAAGAACAGTAACTTTCTAATTCAAGAGGCAAAGGGTAAGGGAGTATTTACAGATGCATACACTAGCAATGTCACAGGAGTGTATATCAGAGCAAAAACTGGTGACTGAAAATGACAGTCCTGTCCTGAGTGCCAGCAGGTACTGTTTGGAAGTCTAGAATGAGTGTGCATATATGGGGGCCACTCTGCCAGCACTTAGGTCACTGATGCAATCTCTACATTTCCCACTCTGTTCCTTCTTTTAGATTTGCATAAACTACTTTGTGCTTAGTGTGGACTATGATGAAGTTCAAAAACATAGGAAGCATTTTTTTTTAACGAGAATAATGGGATCATCCCTTTCTGATATCCTTTTGATTGTCTTTGAGTCAAGTCTGTGTTAGCTAATTCAATTATGGGAATCTCTCACTCACTGCCTAAGCTGTCAGCTAGCATTTTCTTTCCAGGCCCCCTCTTTTGTTTGCCCTCTTTGCTGAGAACTCTGTAAATTCTGCAACCTTCAAAGCAGAAATGGAAAAAAGTATATTAAATGTCACTTTTAAAGCTGGTCTAACTGCAGCAAGAGGCAAGAAAATGTGCAGAAACATTACATAATGTTTTCAATTTAATTATCTTTCATGACCAAAAAGTGGGCTAGATTTTTTTTTTTTAAGCTATTCCTTCTATTCATTGACATGACATTAATTGAAGAGATTTGTCTTACTTGTACTATCAATTCAGGGTCTATAAATCTCCTGTAAGTGGGTATATTTCAGTGGGAGACAGTTTGGAAGAAGGTCTAAATAAGCTCAAAATTAACTGGGACTAAAATGCAGTATTCTGCCCCTCTGTATAAGTCTTTGTATACTGATCTGAAAATGTGCTATAAATATTGATTCAAAGACATAAAAAACTACTTGGATAATGCAAATAAAACTTCGATATGCATGCCCCCACAGTTTACAAAGAGGTAAGATGAGAACCAATAATGATTACAGGGCTAGTTGGAATCACAGCTGGGCTGAGAAGCTGTTGTGCTTTCCCTGTTTTTCAGTAATTTCTTCAGGCAAAAATTGGCCATGGAAATAGGTAGTCAGGTGGAAGCAGATTTGCTGCAGTTCCATTTTAAAGATACAATCTAAATAACACAGATTATGCCCTTTATAGATTTGTAGAATAATTTAGGTTGGAAGGGACCTAAGGGGGTCATCTAGTCCAACCTCCTGCTTGAAGCTCATCTAATTAGATCAGGTTATTTAAAAATGTTTCATGTAAATAATAGACTTTTGAATGTCTTTTTATTGGGTCACTTAGTGTTTTTATAATTTTTTTCAGGATTGGGGATTTAGAATAAGCGAAGGATAATTATTTCTGCCTGAATTTTGTCTGAATTTTTGGCCAAAACAAAGGGTCTGAATTTGTAGTTTTCTGAAAGTGTAATACAAAGTTAAAGTTTCAAGAATGTATTTAGATGTTGATTATATCTTAGTTTCTATTGGTAGAAGTGGAGGTCCTACTAAATGTCCGTTTAATATACGTATATTTTTATTTAGATTACAAATTACTTGGTAAAGTTTTTTTTTTTAAGTAAGGAAGGCATTAAGGATCTTTGCTGTAATTTTGCTAATATAACCAGAAATTATTATTTTGCCATTTATGAAGGGCTTATTCATCAGGCATAGGTTCTGAAATATGTGGTTTTTACAGATGCATAGCTCCACTGGAGGTGGATTTTGTGACTGTGGGGATACAGAGGCATGGAAGGCTGGACCACTGTGTACTAAACATGAGCCTGGAGCATCAGGTTCTGCAAAAGAAGTAAGAATATTGCTTAAAGTGAAAGAATAAATATTGTAAATATTGCCTTTTTTAAAAAAAGGTGCTTATTCCTGTACATGAAAGTGTGTATATTGTATAATTCACATAGCCGATCCAATTGAATTGAATCAGGACTTCCTTGGTCAAGGTGTTCGTTGGAGTCAAACCTATATATTAGATATCCTTTGTCTCCATGCAAAAGGCAAAACCAACAGAACAATTCCATCTACCTGTCTTGTGCACTTCTGTCTTTGATTCAGAATTACAATGACAATGTCTTGCTCTTTTTCTTGCTATGTGTATTACTCGGTTCTTCTTTGCAAATAATTGGTTTCCCTGTGGTTAGTAAATGTTCAGATGTAGTACTTGATTTTAATAATATCTTCTCTTTTCTCCATTACTGAACAAGTTTGGGTTTTTTTTGTCAGTTACTTCTGGTGTGTGATCTGTCATGAAGATTAAAATAAGTTCCTATGCTTTAAAATTAACATCCCATACTAGGATGTCTCATGCTTATTGTACCTTACAAACCAGCATCTCCTGGTCTTGCATTCTGAGATAATCAGGACAAAATCCCTTAGCATTCATCATTTCAAATAGACCCCTAATTCCTCCTGGTTTTGTTGCAAAAGTACTGTTCTTTATGATCTGGATAAAAATCAAATGGAAAAGAATTAAAGAGCATTGGTCTTACAGGAAAAATAAGATGAAGTTTTCCATCAAAACCCATGAATCTTGATGGATTTCACAGATAAAAATAGCTGAAGCTCCAAGAAGGGGATCATCTGATTGCCACTTGAAGCTTGTCAGTGTAATGTTTACCTGCTTCTACTTCAGTGACATCTTTTCTGCTGGGCAGTACTTACCCCTGAGTACTGAGCCATCCTATGTGTGGCTGATACCTACATAGTAGTTATGAAAACCTGTAATCAAAAGAGCCGAGTTGTTTCCTCAGCGTTCGAATACCCCAAAATAGCTATGGTATGGTTAATTTTACTGCTGTCACTACAACTACATATGTGTTTTAATACTTTTCCCAGCACATTCTAGTGGTGTCTCCAGAATAAGAAACTAGCACAGTTCCTCTTTGTGAAGTGTTCATTTTTGTCCTTGTGTTCTGAAGGAAAATAGGATTTTGTAATACTGGATTTCTGATACCATTGATAAAGACATATGGGAAAGTAGAGAATGCATGTGTCTACCACCTTTGGATACTATGGAAAATCTATGTTACAAGATGCTCAGTATCAGATTTCCAGCTGATTGCTGAGAGGTCATTATCATATCATGACAAGAATTTAGCATGGTTTCAAGAAAAAATGTTCAGGTCTCAGTTGAGAGTTAAGTGTTCTTCCACTTTTAATTTAAGTGGTGCCAGCCAAAACATTTCCATTGCTCCTAGATAATGGGTATTACTTATGCCTCAGCTGAGCAGTTTGTCCAGTTTGTCTTGCAGGAAGTAGCTAGCATACATTATAAATTTTTACCTGTGATGGCTCACAAAAAAAATCACACCAATAACTGGATGAATGAGGATCAGGAGGCAGAATTTTAACAAAGAAATGATGTAAAACTAGATCGTATTTCCCAGCTTTAAAATTTAGGTCTCTATATAAGGTCTAACAGTTGTTTCAGCACTTGTATGTGTGAGAATAATATCATTTTTTTGGTTCATTGAATGGTTTGGGTTGGAAGGGATGTTAAAGATCTAGTTCCCACCCCCCTGCCATGTCAGGGACACCTTCCACTACACCAGGTTGCTTAAGACCCCTTCCAACCTGCATTTGAACCCATCCAGTGATGGAGCATCCACAGCATCCCTGGGCAACATGTCCCAGTGTCTTGCCACCCTTGGAGTGAAGAATTTCCTTCTTCTTTCCAATATAAATCTACCCTATTCTAGTTTCAAATCCTTAACACCTTGTCCTATCGCTACAGGCCTTTGTAAAAAGTCCCAGTCTATGTAGACTCTCTAGTAGAAGGGCAGAAGTACAACCGCTGCAATAATGAAATTCATCAGAATATTAATATATACTATATGTAATTATTTGATAGATTGCATGACCACCTTCCTTTTTTAATTAAAGACTTGTCTGACAGGGATTTTTTGTGAGGAAGAGGGTTGTGGATATTTGAATTACCTCTTAGTTTGTTTTGTTTTGAAAATCAAGGGCATTCATAATGTGGGAATTTTCTCAGCATATAGTGTTTATTGAAATGAGTTGCAAAGCACAGTTGAAACAGACATCTTGGCATGTTTCTTTTGCAGCATGTTTTCTGATTATATAGAAGTTTGTGACATGCTTGTCAAACAAAAACCACTCTTCTCATGATCCTGACCAGTATTCCTTTAATTACTCTTAACTGCAGAGGCCCTCTCGGAATAAACTCTGTCAAAAGAAGTAAAAGAGAACAAGGGCTTCTTTAGGTACCTCAGGGCTAAAACTAGGGAAAATGTGAGCCCACTGCTGATTGAGGTGGGAGCCCTGGTGACAGAGGATGCAGAGAAGGTGGAGCTACTGAATGCCTTCTTTGCTTCAGTCTTTACTGCTATGACCAGCCCTCAGGAACCCCAGACCCTGGAAGTAAGAGAGAGAGCTTGGAGGGAGAAAGATCCATTGGTCAATGAAGACTGGGTTAGAAATCACTTGGGTAAACTGAACACGCACAAATCCATGGGCCCCAATGGGATGCACTCAAAATTGTCGATTGAGGTGGCTGATGTTGCTGTTCTACCACTCTCCATCATTTTTGATGGACCATGGAGAATGAGGGAGGTTCCTGAGAACTGGAGGAAAGTCAGTGTCACTCCAGTCTTCAAAAGGGCAAGAAGGAAGACCCTGGTATTACAGACCAATCAGCCTCAGCTCCATCCCTGGAAAATTGATAGAGCAGCTCATTCCAGAGATCATATCTCAGCACATGGAAGAAAAGAAGGTTATCAAGAGTAGCCATCATGGGTTTACTAAACGGAAGTCATGTTTGACTAATCTGATGGCTTTCTATGATGGTGTGACTGAATGGGTAGATGCAGGGAGAGCAGCAGATGTTGTTTACCTTGACTTTAGCAAGGCTTTTGACACTGTCTCCCATAACACCCTTGTGAGGAAGCTCAGGAAGTGTTGGTTAGAAGAGGGGATGGAGAGAAGGGTTGAGAACTGGCCTGTGTTCTCAGAGTACTGAGTGTGCCCTCAGTAAGTTTGCTGATCTGAAACTGTGAGGAGTGGCTGATACACTGGAAGGCTGCACTGCTGTTCGAGATGTGGACAGACTGAAGAGCTGGACCTAATGAAGTTCAGCAAGGGCAAGTGTAGAGTCCCACACCTGGGGAGGAATAACCTCATGAACCAATACAGGTTAGGGGTAGACCTTGAAGTCCTGGTGGACATTAAGTTATTTGTTGGACAGCAATGTGCCCTTGTGGCCAAGAAGACCAATGGTATCCTGAGGTGCATAAAGAAGGGTGTGTCCAGCAGGTCGAGGGAAATGCTTCTCCCCCTCTACTCTGCCCTTGTGAGACCACATTTGGAGTATTGTGTCTACTTTTGGTCTCCCCAGTTCAAGAGGGACAGGGAAATACTAGAGAGAGTCCAACGGAGAGCTATGAGGATGATGGAGGAATTGGAACATCTCTCTTATGAGGAAAGGCTGAGAGACCTGGGGCTGTTCAGCCTGGAGAAGAGAAGACTGAGAGGGGATCTTATTTATGTTTACAAGTATCTGAAGGGTGGGTGTCAAATAGAAGGGGCCAGTCTCTTTTCAGTGGTGCCCTGTGATAGCACGAGGGGTAATGGTCACAAACTGGAACACAGGAAGCTCCACCTCAGCATGAGGAAAAACTTCTTCACTGTGAGAGTGACAGCACTGGAACAGGCTGCCCAGAGAGGTTGTGGAGTCATCTCCTCTGAGACTTTCAAAACCCTCCTGGCTACATTCCTGTGTGGCCTGCCCTGGATGATCCTGCTCTGTCAGGGAGATTGGACTAAATGATGTTCAGAGGTCCCTTCCAACCTCTACCATTCTATCATATATCATGCTATCGTGTTTAGAAACTTACTCTGATCAGGTAGGAGCAAATAAGTGGAGGTATATGTTTGCAGCATGTTTGTCTGCTATGCAGAACGTGGTAAAAATGTGCTTAGGAACTGGCTGCTATTTTTAAAAGGTAGATTAAGTTTAGAGTTCAATCTGCAGTGTGACCTCCTTTTAAAAATGAATCCTTAGTAGAGGACAGGTTTCCATCTCCAACATTAAATATAAGCACCAGAGTTTTTAGCATTTCTGAGATAATGAGGTGAGCAATAGTAAAATATAGTATCCTTAAAAAAAAGAAATCCTAATTAAAACTTAGTTTGGAAAAAAAAAAAGTTGTTTCTTTATGATAAAATATTTACAGAACTTGTTCTGTATGTAAGATGGGGCTCAGAAAAGCAGTCCATTGTTTTAGAATCCATACTCCAGGCTTTTAGGAATCATTCGTTCCCTATTGATTCTTAATTAATACCTTCAGTATGCCAGAAATATGGAAACCTTTTTGCCATCCTTTTATCCTTAAAAACAGATAACTTCAGGAATTCACTTTTGAGATAAGGTAAAAATAATTTCCAGACATATTTGCTTAAAAAAAAAAAAATTAGCTGTTTGTTAGTTTTAAACTTTGATATCCAAACATACTTTCTTCATTCTTCCACAATTTTATTTTTTTAAGCTTTACCTGAAGCTTAAATACCTACACATTTTTGGGCATAGTTCTTAAATCTAAAATCTGGGTAATTTTATTTTTACCCTTTCAGTTTACATTAAATGTATCTTAATTTAATTTTACTGTGACTTCTATTAATGTGGATAACATTGGAGGTGTCATTGCATCATTTAACTTCTCACTATTTTTATGGGTGCCATCCCCACTTTTAATAGTTTACGAATCCTTTGATACGGATTTCTTTGATTTATTCTACAGGCTGAAGGAGAGCAGCATGTCTTACTACAAGGTTCTTATTTGGAGTATTTCTGTGCACAGCTCTGTGTTTTCCTCCAGCTGTTACAATTTTTGATTAACATACGTTAGTGCATAAAAAGCCAAACTCTTAAATACTGGGGAAAAAGATAGTGTGTTTACAACTAAATTCAATTAGAATATTTTGTCACTATAGTTTTGTTTCTTTTTTCATTCTGCTCCAGACTTTAAGATGATTATAGCTTTGTCAGTCTGGGGAAAAAATAATTACCCCAGACATTTGCATTCTTAATTAATAACATCTACCACAAGGTTATCCAAAGTTAAGTACACACATTGATATTTATAGGCCATGATTTCATTGGCAGACATTTTAGAATGTATGTTTGACTCCAAATTATTCTTGCAATGCTTATCGGGTCAGAAAACTGTTGTTCAGAGCTTTGGAAGGAGTTGGTCACGTTAACACACGTTTACTTCTCTCGCACTACATTTTTAGCTTTTCTATGATATGGACACAACGTCATTTTACTGTGTTGTTTGGTTTTTTTAAATTTATTTTATTTTAAATCAGTCTGCTTCATAAACGGATAAATCTGGCTGTATCTGATTTAAGAATTTTTTCAGAAACATGATTCTTAGCTATATTAAGAGATACCACTCTTTCTGGTGGTGTATTTGGTGTTGTGTGTGTGGTGGTTTTTTTTTTTGTTTTGTTTTGTTTTATCTTTAATATAAGTCAGATTGGCACTCACTCGGAGGTGAGTGCCTTTACTGCTTTGGGATTAAATGTCACATGTGAAAAGCTTTATCTTGGAAAGCATCTTTGCTTCTCATCCTTTCTTACTTTGACACGCATGTACATACTCAGATTTCTAGGCAGTTTTGGTGATTCTAAAATTATAGGAAACTTTGTGTAAATACTCTAAAATATCAGCCTCTGTTTCCGTCTCATATTTGTATGTGGAATTACTGGATTTCATTGTGTTAACATTAATAACTTTATATACCATTTCCATATGCTGAAAGGAAGGTGGTGAGTGGAAAAGGTCGTCAGGGCCTTTGGATTACAGGCCTCTTTTCACACTATGTCATTGCAATGTATCTGTCTTGTACTTGAACACCGAGTGCTTCATTAAGTGCAGATTTGGTAATGATTTTCTTTGTTTATAACCTTAGTTTTTCTCCTGCTTAAATAGTTATGGAAAGAATTAATACTCTTCTATGATGTAGACAGCTCACTTAATGAGCTTTATCTGGGTGGATGGGAAATATGTTGGTTCACAGGGCTATTTTGAATGATTTCTGCATCTGGGATGGGATCTCTGAAAAGAACAGAGTTTGGTTTCCTTGGATAATTCTGTTCAAGGAGTGTCACAAATATTTGACATAATACATGCACAACAGAGGAAGAGAGGAAGGGGAAGAATTTTTGTCGGGACTACAAACTTTTAATATTTTCAGGTGTTCAGAAAGCTGTTAATCAGATTTTTTTGACCTTAAGTTTAAAAAAATAAATTGGAGTCTCCTGATACATTTGGTGAGGCCTCTCATAGTCTATTCCCAGATAAAAACTGGATGTGTTAAAAAAAAAAAATGGTAGGTGAAACTTTCAGAGTACTACTGAGCCCTTTGGATGAACTAATTTTGAAGAGAAGAAATTAGGTGAGATACCCTTAAAAATCATGACAATGATAATTTCCTGAAACAAATGTTGTAATACGTTATTCTACCAACCTTTTTTTTTTCTCTTTTCTTTTTTTTTTTCTTTTTTTTTTTCCTTCATTTTTTTAAACTTTGTTTTTCATACTAACATTTGTCTCTTTTACAGAATTCTGAATGTCAGTTGAATGAAGAAATTATGGAGCACTCTAGGAGGGTGTTTCCTTCCGTGGTAAAATACATTGTAGATATGCTTATATGGGAAGAAGAGAAGGAACTGCCTCCAGAGCTCATGATTAGGTAGAGAGTATTTCCAACTTTCTCTTCAAGGCATTAGACACTTAGATAATAATTTTGTCTTTGCTGTTCTTAAGCTCATATGAACACTTCAGTGCCCAAATCTCTCCAAACAGCACTGTAGCATTTTTGGCCTACAGTTATATAGAGAAAAGTTTTTGAAGTCTGCTGCCTCTCTAGGGCCTGGGTTAAGGACATCACTAGGAAACTTCTTAGCCTGGTATGTATGGCCCTCAGACTATCCTCCATTACTGCTCTGCCATGTGGGTGGCAATGAAGCTGCAACATGTAGTCCAAGGGCCATCAAAAGAGATTTCAGGGCCTTGGGATGGTTGGTGAGGGAATCTGGAGCATGGGTTATTTTTTCCCTCTCTCCTTCCAGTTGCAGGCAGCAACACTGGAAGAAACAGATGGACTATTGATTCATGTCTCTGTGGCTGGTGTCACCACCACAATTTTGGGTGTGGGTTGTTTTGGATTTTTTGTTTGTTTGTTTGTTTATAATGGGATGGTTGATGTAGTTGCTAATGCATGCTGCATGATCTTTGACAAGTCATGTGAAATCCCTGGTGATGGGAGAAGGGAAACATTGCAACTATTTTTAAAAAGGAGGGTAGGAGGGAGGACCCTGTGAGCTACTGACCTGTCAGCCTCACCTCTGTGCCTGGGAAGATCACAGACTGTATGCTAAGAGACATGAAGGAAAGGGAGGTGATTTGAGATAACTGTCATGGCTTCACCAAGGGCAAGTCTTGCCTGCCTAACCTAGTGGCCCTCTATAGTGGAGTGACTACATCAGTGGACAAAGGAAGAGCTACCGATGTCTGTCTGGACTTCTGTGAGGCCTTTGACATGGTCCCCTATAACATCCTTCCCTCTAAATTGGAGAGTCATGGATTTGATGGGTGGACTGTTCAGTAAATAAGGAATTGATCAAATGTTTACATCTAGTGGTCAATGGCTTGATGTCCAGATGGAGACTGGTGACGAGTGGTATCCCTCAGGGTTCCATACTGGGACCAGTGCTGTTTAATATCGGGACCAGTGCTGTTTAATATCTTCATCAGTGACATAGACAGTGGGATTGAGTGAATCCTCAGCAAGTTTGCAGGCTGCGTGGTGCAGTTCACACATCTGAGGGATGGGATGCCATCTTAGAGGCACCTGGACAAGCTGGAGAAGTGATCTCGTATGAACCTCATGGGGTCCAACAAGGACAAATGCAAGGTCCTGTGCCTGGGTTGGGGCAACCCCTGGTATCAATACATGCTGGGAGATGGAGGGATTGAGAGCATCCCTGTGGAGAAAGACTTGGGGGTACTGGTGGATGAAAAGCTGGACATGAGCTGGCAATGTGCTCTTGCAGCCAGAAGGCCAACTGTATCCTGGACTGCATTGAGAGAAGCATGGCCAGCAGTTTGAGGGAGGTGATTCTGCCCCTCTATTCCACTCTGGTGAGACCCCAGCTGCAGTGTGCACTGTCCAGCTCTGGAGTCCTCAATACATAAAAGACATGGACCTGTTGGAGCAAGTCCAGAGGAGGGCCACAAAAATGATCTGAGGGCTGGAACACTTCCGCTGTGAGAACAGGTTGAGGGAGTTTGTGTTCTTCAGCCTAGAGAAGAGAAAGCTCTGGGGAGACTTTATTGTGGCCTTCCAGTACTTAAAGGGGGCCTACAGGAAAGATGGGGACAAACTTTTTAGTAGGGCCTCTTGTGATAGGACAAGGGGTAGTGGTTTCAAAGTAAAAGGCAGTACATTTATACTAGATACAAGGAAGATTTTTATTTTTTTTTTTTCCTAATGAATATGGTGAAACACTGGCACAGGTTTCCTGGAGGGGGTAGATGCCCCATCCCTAAAAACATTCCATGTCAGGTTGGAGAGAGCTCTGAGCAACCTGATCTAGTTGAAGATGTCCCTGGTCACTGCGGGGGGGGTTGGACTAGATGACCTTTAAAGGTCCCTTCCAACCCAAACCATTCTATGATGCTATGAAAATGCGAAAAGACTGTTGTGTGTCACATTAAAAAGACAAATGGGATTGAAAAACATTGGAGAGAGGAAATAATGGAATAATCAAATAACTTTAAATGTCTTCTGTACTTGGTCATGGTTTCTGTGGCTTTTTCTGATATAATTTCTTTTATAATTTTTTTTGTATTTGACATTTTTCTCAAACTGTCAAGTGAGCTGTTGCTTGTATTGGATAGGACACTATTTACAGTTTTATTTGTGTGATGATATATTGGCTTTTTCCCAGTAGAGAGAAGGTAGACAGCTACTACTGTGTCCTTTTCAATGATGAACATCATTCTTATGATCACGTCATCTATAGCCTGCAAAGGGCACTTGGCTGCGAACTCAGTGAAGCCCAGTTGCATACTACTGCCATAGATAAAGAGGTCAGTGCATTATGGATATGGGAAAAAGTCACTTTTTAATCATTAAGAAGTGTTACTATAGTCTCTTGATCATAGAGTCTTTGTTTCTGGGATGCTGGTTGCAGAGTAACTTCAAATCAGCACTTGCTTCAAGAAAGTTTTAAAACAGTATTATTTTTTTTTTTTTCTTCAGGACAAAATCCCAGTTTCTTGAGAAAGGGAACAGCTAATTTATCTGAAGTTGCTCCTTTCATGTTTGGCATATTTTCTGTACCTTTCTTTTTTTTGCTTCTCAGCTGAGATTAATGTTTTATTTTAATAGTATCTGAAAAATATACAAGTCAGCAATATACATATTCAGTTAAATTTAATCAGAAATGTATCTTACATTTTGCAAGAGTTAGTGCTTCTTCTGGCTCATTTGAAAAATCTTAAAACTTCAACTGTGTGAATGAAACCGTGAAGAATCCATGAAGGAATGTGGGTGAACCTGACAATTTTACTCCTGCAGTTTTCAAATTAATGTCCCATGTAAAGACCTTACACTAGTAATGTAACTTTTTTATTCCACTTGGAGAAAAAAACAAGCAAGATGAGTGTTTGAATTATCTTAATTACAATCATAGTTCCTTACCTTACAAAAGTATGATACTTATATGTTTGCACACGGAGAAACTTTGTCTATAGCTGTATACGTATTTGTTGTATATGTACGCATAAAATGTCTTCCTAATATTAGAATCCTTCTTTAATCTGAAAAACTGTGTTTTCTTTTTACGTTTCCCTTTGTTCAGGTAGTGCAAGTTTAGTTGTACTTAGTAGTGTCAGTCTTACATAATTACAAGTCTTGTCCTGCTCTTGAAGGTTTTGTAAAAAACCCCTATGGATATATACACACACGTATGCTTATAGAGTCACTTCTAAAGATTTCCATTATGAAGGTTCCTTTTGATTGAAACCTAAATTTTAGATCCAGAGTTGATCAAACTTTTCATTTTACAAAACACCTGCTACAGCACAGGACTAGGTTATATTGTTTTAATTGTGACAGTTCTGTGACATACAGCTACTTCCACTTGTGTGAAATTCTGCTGTGTGGAGAACTTGTTTTGGACGCCCATACTTCCAATTTCCTTCGAGTGGGATTTGAGGTCTAACCTGGCCCCGTTCTTGACTTTGTTGAAATGGCTATCGAACTCATGCTTGTAATATACCCTACTATTTTATATAGAGAAGAAAGAAAGAATAGGAAAGATTGTAGAAAAGCAATTCAGGATGAGTGTAGTTTGTGCTAGGAAGAAAGTTGCTGTGCTTTGTATTTAAAGTATTCTGCAGAAATTCTTCTCATCTGTTTTACATTAATTTTCCGTATCTAATAATATTAAGATACCTAGACTTCACTTTGTTGTTCTGTTGTTAATTTAATTAAAATACCTTTTTTCTAAATGTAATTTTGTTAATTCTAATTTGCTTCTAGATGTATAAGAGCAACATGAGTGACATTGGTGCCTGTGTTACTGTCATGGTTTAGGGTCAGGGCGGCCCCTTAGACCTGTAACAGATGCTCTCTGTTAACCCCCCTCCCTCCCCAAAGGGAAGAGAAAAGGAGTAAGGGAGAGAGACTGAGTGATTAGAAAAGGAAACTAGAACAGCTTTAAGGATGATAATAATAATAAAATAGAATATGTACAAATATACACAAAACCAGTATCGAGCCCAACCCCCCTGATGGTAATTACATCACCGTCACCACTGGTGCTGTGGAGCAGGCACAGGGGGGTCCCAGACTGGGCCCTGCAGCAGAATCCCCCGCCGCAGCCAGGGCACGGAAACGGCCGTGAAGGAAGCCATTGACAGGCTTTGTCCAGTGCACTCCCGACTTACCCCCCAGAACATCTGTTAGCGGTCTAAGGGGCCGCCCTGACCCTAAACTGTGACAGTTACGTATGATAAACAGGAAGGAGCAGGCTTGTGACATTTTGGTTTTGTTGTAGATTGGTCTCATGCTCAATATTTTCTTGAAACAGGGTCGTAGAGCTGTTAAGGCAGGACATTATGCCTCTTGTCAGGAAGCAAAAGAAGAAATCAAGGTAACTTCCTAAAATATTTTTCTCATTTGAAAAAGAAACAAATGAACCTCAAAAGTATTAATACTGAAGACTTGTATTTGTCTACTGTATAGTCTTTAAATTAGTACTTCCATGCTTTTATAACCTGCCTGTGAACTTTTTGAAATTGAATTTACTTCACCGCTTTTGCTATAGACAGACAGATATCTTCAGAAATAAACCATCAAACCGATTTAATTTTTCGCTCGGGAGAGGTAATGACTGGTGAAGACAAATATGAAAGTTCCTGTTATCTTTGTTTTATATCTACTAATATCTACCTGACTCCTAGAGACATTCTGAAAATGTTTCTCAACGGCCACTTCACGTGGAGGTTCTGCATGCTGATGTTATGGCTCACCAGAAGTTTGCCTTGCGCCTTGGTTCTTGGCTGAACAAACTCATGAGTTATTCAAGTAAGCATAACTGATTTTTGTTACGATAATGCCGTGTCACTATTCGAATAACTGATTCTCTCAGAAAGTGTCTTTAGTAGTGTCGTATATGACATTCCCTTATTAAAAGGCTTCCACGTTCCTCCTAATTAGTAAATAAATAACACAGTAGTATGAGTGCTGATATCCATCGGTATGGTTATGCATAGCTGTTTTTTTCTGTTCCTTCTTACTAAAATAAAGCTCTTGCTTGAGCGCTCTCTGTTCCTCTAGAACTTCTATTATTTACAGTTTCAGCATCATATGCCCTATTTCAGTGACTTTGCTTAAAAGCTGCTGGTGGAAAGCTCCATCAGCGAAAGCATACATCCTCTGCTTGAATTAATTCCTGCTTCAGATTTGATAGCTGTCAAATTTGATTAGTGTCAATAAAATGAACAAACAAAAACCTCAATTTAAAAATTTGTCCAGTAGTGGAAAGTTGTATTTTAAGCTCTCAAACATTGTTCTGGTGTTTGATGATGCTTATGGTTTTAAAAAGACTTCTGAATCAACCTAATTTTGATTTCTGTTACTGTGTTTTGTCATACCTGTGTTTTGCCAAACTGAAGCCATTATAAATTTGCACTGTATACATGTGCGTAGATGAACTTCTACTCACTGCTTATTCTCCTTCTTGATAGGGTAAATCTCTTGGTGTGTGTTAGCCTCTTCTTTAAGCTTGAATAATAAAGATTTTTTTTCTTTAATTTTTTTTTTCTGAACACTTATTATCCAATCTTTCCCATGAAATACCAGAATTACACATTTTTGTAATACTTTACAACATTTTAGAAATACTAACTTTCTGTTCTTTTCAACTTTGTTTTCACTGATTGTATTTTCTTGCTGGTCTGAGTTCCTCAAACACTTCTTTTAATTGTACAAATTTTTGACTGTGTGGTTTATTTCAATGTTTCTAGTGAAGGTTCAATTTTTATCCAAATGTTTCTTCCTAGATAATTTTTCTTACTAAGTTCTATGAGATTACTCTATTTAAAACACCGACAGCTGTTGACGCTCTGTAAGTGTAGGCAAGTTAGTATCAGTGCTCCAGCAAGTTCCCAAAATTTCAAGTTTTTAAGCATTATATTTTTAGATGTTGATATAAGCTAAAACTAAAAAGGAGTCTCCCATGTGGGTGTAGCATTTTGGGTGAGGAAATTGTTGCAGATCAACTGATACTTTGATATGTTTTATGAGAGCCTTCAAGTACAAAAATTGAAGGCTAACATTCCTGTCCTTGTTCTTCTGAATTAGGTATGTAGATGCTTTAAGAGCCTGATAGTGGCAAGCTGGAACTTTTTGGTGGTCTGGTTGTTCCTATTCTTTTCCTAGTTTTGCTTCAAGTGGTGGGAGACAGATCAAGAAACATTAACTACTATTTATTTCCAGGTTGTCAGGAACTTGATTCATGGCACTTCACTTTTCCTTTTGAAATTAATAATAGTTCATTTCTGAACGTTAGTAACTTACGGGTGACTCTTACACGCTGATCCCCAAAACTGTGTCAGCAAGTACTGTATTTACTGATAGGTGCAAGAGAATATAAAATAATGTTCCGGGATTCTACAAAAGACTGACTTTCAGGGCCCAAAGCAGGCATCAGTGTAGACTTGTCTAGCCTTTTCATTTCTGTGCTGACATCTGCTTTGCAAAGCTATTGAAATGCTTTCCAATTTAAAATAATCTTCCACATTACCAGATTTCTTAAATAAAGTAGATAAGAAAAATAGGAAGAAATTAGTAAACAGACTGTACATAGTAGTATGCTTACTGAGGGGAAAAAAAAATGATGATAAAAAATAATTCATACTTAAGTGCCTTCTGTTTGTTTTTTTTTTTTTTTTGGTTTTGTTTTGTTTGTTTTTGTTTGTTTTTTGTTGTTTTGGTTTTGTTTTGTTTTTGTTGTTTGTTTGTTTGGGTTTGTTTGGTTTTTTAGAACAGAGTTCTGTGCTTCTCATTTTATTGGCTTATATAATGTAATTATTGAAGCATTCTTTTACAGATACATAGTTTTATCTCTATAGGTGACTTTCGCCAGATTTTTTGTCAAATATGTCTCAAAGAAGAAGCTGGATCTGAAAAGCCTTGCTTCATAAGCAAGTTGATGCTATGGGATGCAAAACTTCATAAAGGTTTGTTTATTTATGTGGATATAAACTGAAGAGGCAAATTCACATTTCAGGTGTGTAACAAATGTGTACAAGTAAGTGCGTGCTGTGCAGGTGGAGTTACATTTCTTTAGATTTTATGTTATGGGTTTTATACAGCCTCTACTTTTACAGCTGAGATAACTGGTATTTTGAGTATGTATCTGCCCCCTAAATTTTGTCTACTTTATTTTGAAGAATCATTTCACAAGATGTAGCCTGACTTGATTCTTACCCTGTGTTGTTAATACATACCAAAAAATGTTTAAGATATATTAATAACTTTGTTTGCATACTTTGAAACTATTTTAAGGCTTTTAATGATTTAAAATTATAATTTAATTATCTATTCCTCTTTTCCACAAAGCTGCATCTTAGTATGGTGAAGTGACATGCACTGTATTGTCTCTTCATAGGGGCAAGGAAAGTTCTTCATGAACTTATCTTCAGTAGTTTTTTCATGGAGATGGAATACAAAAAGCTTTTTGCTGTGGAATTTGTGAAGGTAAATGATTATTTATTTTTTACACAAAGTTTTTACTACCTTTGTTAAATTTCCTCCAAACCTGAACATTTTTTCAATATAATTAATGATCAAGCAGAGCTTCAACGATTAGCTCAGCCTTTATAGAGTGTGTTAATTCCAGTATCATGGTTTGTTCCATATAATCATGTAGGTATATATGCTCATTTTGAATACAGTGTTGCTATTATTCTGTGTATTTTTGGAAGTGGCAGATGAACTGCAAGTGAAACTGGTCTTTATTTTACAAAGTTAGATGCAACAGTTAAATACACAAAGCACAAGAAATAAGTGGGTTCTGGTTTAGTCCCAGTAAAAGTGGCTGACACTTTGTGGTTTTCTCTGGACTGAAACAAAGCCAAGACATCATTCATTGTACACATCTTTATAGACATCTGTTGAATAACTATCCATTCAACTCACTGCAGCTTGTTTTATAATAAGTTAATGTCTTGATTGATTCATTTTTCAGATATTTAATTTCTCTTCTTGGGAAAGATTGGTTGTAGGAGAAAAAATATTTTTGTTCCAATCTGGTATAACAGTTAAATTTGTGCTTCCCTTCAGTATTAAGGCAGTGGGGCACATAGTTACTTGCTGTGGTGCATTGAGGACACTGTGCCATTTTTGTTGTTTGAACTACTTCTATTAGAAAGGCAGAAAAACATTGACATTAATTCTTTTAGATGAAAAAGTAAACATTTTGATTTAACTCTTATTTTAATTATTTAATTTCCCCAATATTCTCTTTTCCTAGTATTACAAGACATTGCAAAAGGAATACATCAGCGATGATCACGACAGAGTTCTCTCTGTGACAGCGCTCTCAGTTCAGATGTTCACCGTACCTACTCTGGTATGTACAGCCTGTCTCCACTAGAAATGTAAATAAATTTGAGAATTGCCATCAGTGCCACCTTTGCAGACTGCTGTATGTGGCAGTTTTGAAGTACTTGGCAGTTTTGCTATACTGGAACAGCTTTGAGATTTGTTAAGGGTGGTATGAAAGCAGGAGCTTGAGCTTACGTGAAAAGTCATTACAGAAGACAGAGGGAATGCCAGTAAATAAAAGTTTGAGGCAGCGTTGTTCTCTGATTAACTTTGTGTGTTCATTTACTGTTCACATTTACCTTCATATATAACTTCAGAAACTTCAGAGGAGGGGGCAAAAAAGTGATTGAATGTCTTTTTGTGGGAGTGAAATATGTTAAATTCTTTGTGGGGAAAAAGTATACCTATCAGTGTTAAAGTTTATATATTTCTTGCCTGAAATACTAATATAAATGTCCTTTTTTTATATGATCTTTCAAAAAAACCCCAACATCTGTTACATTGAAGCTGTCAGAGTACACAAACATGCTAAGCTGATAGAAATTTTGTTCATACATAATAAAAACTATGGGAATTTTTGTAGCTTGGACTCTACAAATACTTAATTTCTAATCAAAAAGGCTGGATTCAAAGGAAAAATTATTTTAATGGTTCTCTTGAACGAAACTGGGAAGACAAATTTCTGAATTTCTTCTTGCAGGCCCGACATCTTATTGAAGAGCAAAATGTAATCACCACCATTACAGAAACACTTCTAGAAGTGCTTCCAGAATACCTAGACAAAAATGACAAGTTCAACTTCCAAGGTTACAGTCAGGACAAACTGAACCGGGTATATGCAGTAATATTTGACCTCAGGTAAGTGTAAGGCTGAGAAGCTAGAGCGATTCTTAGAAAGTTGGCAGTA
The DNA here is from genome assembly GCA_033439905.1 of Ceryle rudis. Taxonomy (NCBI): domain Eukaryota; kingdom Metazoa; phylum Chordata; class Aves; order Coraciiformes; family Cerylidae; genus Ceryle; species Ceryle rudis. The sequence goes on along the minus strand of JAAGNO010014230.1, from coordinate 19,146 downwards.
GGATGATTTGTTTCAGTTCAGGTATCCAGTGCTTTTAAACCCAAACCAAAACCATCAAAAAAACATGTGAAAATGTAATGTTTTATTTTTCAGTTAAAAAAAAATTGTTACCAAAATAATATTCTGTAAAGACAATTTTTGATGATTTTTACTGATATAACCCCATATAACAATTGCATTAACAAGCAAAATATAATTAATGTAAGAGTATGGGGAAATTTGCCTTCTATTGATCATCATACTGGAAAAGCTGTAAAATCCTCATCTGCACAGGATCTTCCACTCTTATGGGTCCCAATTTACTTGAAATAAACTGTACAATGTAAGAGCAAACCACCCGACATGCCGTGGAATTAAAAAAAAAAAAGCACCTCTACTATTTGGTGACAATATTATGAAGCGTTTGAGATGGGGAGAATGAAGTAATGTGATGATGCAGCTGATTAATATGAAGAACACTTTGAATACAAGCATAAGAGAAGTCTGAGCAAAAGATAATGATGTTTTCTTTGGGGACAGGTATGTCTTAGTCAGCAAGCCTACATTATGGACAGACCGTCTGAGGGAGCGGTTTTTAGAAGGATTTGTTTCTTTCCTAAGGATTCTAACTTGCATGCAGGTACAACACATTTGAATAATTTCTTTAATATGCTGTTATAAAGATATTTCAGCACTATAGTTTGCTCCTTTCTTTGTCCATAGCAATACTGTGGATATAAACATGCAATTAAGACAGTACATTCTTCAATCCCTATCTTAGGAAGGTGAAAAAGTAATGTTTACTTTATAGAAGTAATGTTCATCAATTTTAGTTACATGTATCTGAGCAACCTACATTTTACCATTTGCTTATGGAATTTTGTGTTGTTGTTGTAAGGCTTCAGTCACTGATTCAGCTTGAGTATTTTTTGGCATTTCCTTTTCAGGGAATGGAGGAGATAAAAAGACAGATTGGTCAGCACATTGAGGTGGACCCTGACTGGGAAGCAGCTATTGCTATACAGATGCAGCTCAAGAACATTCTTTTGATGTTCCAGGAGTGGTGTGCCTGTGATGTAAGTACATCAATTGTCTGTGATACTTACATGCATGCCTTTTGTGAATATTCCTGAGTGGTTTTTAAATACCATTTTTTTGAAAAAGCTCACTGTTGTTTGATACAGATCTCTACAGAAAAAAAAATAGTCTGAAAGAATTAATCTGTGGTGTGACAAAGAGAAGAGAGATCTCTAAAGAATAAAATCTTGTGGCAGACAAAGCTGCAGAGGGTGTGAGGCAAATCACAAAGCGAAAATACTTCCCATAATTCAAGATATTGGGAATTAGGTTCATGGTACCACTGTCAAGTTTTAAGGTTTTGAAGCACATGGTGTTCTTTTTTAATTGCAAAAGTGGACTGCAGAAACTTTGCACTAATTTGGTAATTCCACTGTATCTTGTCTTAATCAGTGCTGGAGCTCATATTTGTGCTGGGGGAAGGGAGAAAACTATACAATTTCTTAACTGAAGTGAATTTATTTCCTTTTTTTGAGAGAAAGGAAGATCTACAGCAGTTCAGAAGCTTGTTGATCCAATCTGGGGTGCAAAATATTAAAATATTTCAGCTTTAAGCACGTAGATTTTTAGAGCATTTGAGAGAGCAGCTTTTTTGAACGGAAGTGTATTCTCAATTAGCTCTAGTGGATGCTCCACTGCTTGTACTTCTCAGTATTAAGAAACGGGGTAGTAATTATGTCATGGATTACTAGTAACTGTTTATGCTGTCAGAAGAAGAAAAAAAAAAAAACAAACCACACCTGTGAGGAAATTTAATACATTTATATGATTTTTTTAAGTATAATGCTATACATTTATTTTAAATTTTAGGAAGAGCTGTTGCTCAAGGCCTACAGGGAATGTCATAAAGCTGTGATGAGATGCAGCACAAATGGCCGCTCACGGGAAAAGACAATGTTTCACTTGTGTGGCCATACTCTGGAGAGCAGACCTTACAGGGTGTCTGCAGATCCCGTCAGCATACATTTACCGCTGTCTAGGACTCTTGCTGGTAGGTGGTGTGTTTTGATTGCTATTTGAATTACATTTATCATTCATCTCTATTTTTTTACTCTAGAAAGCATTTAGATGAAGCGCTTCACAGATCAGTTGTGTTCTGATGTTCTCATAATCAGGCAACCTGTTCCCCAGGTGTCAAAATAAGCAGATGTTTTTTTAAGAAAAAAACCATGGAGATGTCTACAACCCCAATTTTAAAAACATTTTTTTAAACAGGAGAGATAAGAAAGTTGGGCGAGAAGAAAAAGCTTCATGTTTTAAGGAGATGTTCAGTTTTCTCTGGTCTACTTGAATTTATGTGGTTCTGTTTCTATCTGGTTCACCTAAATGAATGTTCATTACTACTGTATTTTGAATTATTTTCCAGCAACATATGTTTTAGGACTGTAGAAATACTCCTCCTAAAAGACACGTTTGTCGCATTCCAGGACAGGTTTCCAGTCAGAATACAAAGGATCACAGCAGTGGGTGATTGCTGCTTTCTCTAGAATACAAATGAAATCACGTGCTGTTAAGCTGTAAATTCTTTATCATATCATTTGATACCAATGTGCCATCTCTTAAGCCTCGTAGTCTTGAAATTCAGTCATTACTCAATATGATTTGAACATGAAATTAAAATTTTACTAATACTAGTTAGCATCTTAGTTTAAATGGTATTAATTAATTCATCAAATGAATAGATTTATTGATAAAATACTACATTGTAAGACTGATAAGAACTTGTACTAAAGTGTTGAGATAATGCAGTCAATCTTCTATCTTAAAAAAACAAGCAAACAAACAAACAAAAAAATCCAGCAAAAAACCCAGAACATGGTGATAGGTCTTCCTAGATAGGTCTTCCTAGATTTTTTTCCTGTAATTCTCTTGAGTTGTAGATGATTTAGCTAACACTTAGAATGGATCAAAGGGAAAGCTTACTTACTTTGATTAATTTTTCTAATTGTTTTCCTTATTTTGTTTAGGTCTTCATGTACGATTAAGCAAGACTGGAGCCATCTCAAGGTTGCACGAGTTTGTTTCTCCTGTAAGTTTGTTTGTGGGGCTTTTGTGGTGCTTTTTGTGATTTATACTTGTGGGAAGGAAAAAAACTAAAATTACATTCTTTCATTTTCATGGCATGAACACAAGTTATTTTGCAACTGTCCGTGTTTATTAGGACTTACACTTTTAAAATCACCAACAGACTTATTCTTGCTTGATTTTTTTAAATTGTTTTATTTTCCTTTTAAATTCTAGGAAGAATTTCAAGTGGAGCTGCTAGTTGAATATCCTTTGCGATGTCTTGTCTTGGTTGCTCAGGTTGCTGCAGAGATGTGGAGGAGGAATGGGCTCTCCCTGATAAGCCAGGTACTCCCTACAATATTCCCTACTGAGTTGGTCCTGATGGTGTATGCAGGTGTTTCTCAGTCATGCTGCCAGTGGTGGTTTCATCCGGTGCAGGAAGAAGTCATGGGTGTTACTGCTACACTAAATAGGAAAAATTTTAGGTGGGAATTTAGATGATTTGTTTATTTCCAACTTCATCAATGACTTGCCTCCCTGTATTAGACAAGTGTTTTCATCTCTCTCATGACTGTTTCTGACCCTGCAAAATGGTATTAATGTTACTGACAACTGTAAGCTACTTTTAGGTCTGATAATCACTACCTAAGTACTGTTAGTACTCTTGCTTATAACAAAATGTTATAAGAATCCCCTAGTTTACGGTAATCATATGCATAAGTTAAACTATTTTTATCTTATACTAAACTTTTAAGTGCCATATAACTGGACATAACAAACATTTTGATAATATTTGCAGGCTTTTTTGTTGCAGGAGTACAAGGAAGAGTCTACTCTAAAGTACTTGAAGTACTTGTATTCTGCCTGCCTGCTTTGGTTTAACTTTGTTTTGGTTTGGTTTTCCTCCCCTTTGGCAGAAATTTTCTGTGTTTACCTTTCATGGGACCTTCTGGTGAAATCAAAGTAAATATTGGTAGCCCACTTGTAGAATTGTTTCTCTGAGAACTGGGATAGAAGGAGGAGGATGTTTTGTCTTTAGTCAGTAGCAGCCATTAGAATTATGTTTTTGTGGAAGGGGGTATGAAGAAGTATGGCACAGACTTTCTCTGCATAGGTGAAAAAAACATTTTTTTTCACTTCTATCAGTGTACATGTTTCTTTTGGAAAAAAACAAAACAAAACAAAACAAAAACCCCAGAGGATTTTCTGTTACTCAATAAAGGTGCTGTGCCGTTTAAAAAAGCCTCAGACATTAAATGGTGCACATTTGATAGCTCATTACTTTACTCAAATTTTGCCTTCCTATTTCTCAGGTATTCTATTATCAAGATGTTAAATGCAGAGAAGAGATGTATGATAAAGACATCATCATGCTCCAGGTATAATGTTCTGATTCATTGCTTGCTTGACTCAAAACATTCATGGCATTAATTTGAATTGTAATTAAATTGTATGATTTAAAAAAAAAAAGTCTTGATAAAAGAGTATTTTCATAATTAATGAAGAACTGTAATAGTAACTGAAGTTCATATTAGTTTGGGTTTCTTGATAGATAGGTGCATCTCTTATGGATCCAAATCAGTTTCTCCTGCTGGTACTGCAGAGATACGAGCTTGCTGATGCTTTCAGAAAGATCAGGCCTGCCAAAGATCCAGTAAGTGGCAAGTTTTTCTGCTGATTTATTTGTTTGCTTTGAGTTTATGGAGCCCTAATAAGAAAAACTAGCTACTGTTGATAACTGCATTTATAGGATCACACTAAAAGTCAGTCAACAGAGGACCTAGTGGTTAGAGAAATTATTTTATATTCAGGATTTGTAGAGGCTTACTCAAAATTAGCAAACAGATTTTGCCCCCTTTGATATTTATTTCATAGGACATCTACGAAAATTCACATAGATGACTTCTCTGTAAATTTTCTATGTCTCTTTAAGCGATGTTATATGGCCTTATTTGGCTGGAAGTGTCTTGGATTGTTGTGCTGCTTCTTGAGACTTGAACTTTCATATAACCCCTCATTTTGGATTCATTTTTAGACGTTGTTTCTTCTGCTGCCTGTGAATCTTGTACTTCAGTTGAGAATGAGTATTTCCTCTGCAAGTGCAGAAAAACGCCTGTTAGAATGGAGTTTTCTTCTTTCATTACAGTGCTTTGGCAAAGTAGTCCATCTGAAAGCTGAGCTTAGTGTGATTTGACAGATTTTCATGCTTGTCTTTAATACCTGTTTTCTCTGTTTCTTGTAGGATTTGATTAAACAATGTAATGTGCTAATAGAAGAGATGCTACAGATTCTCATCTATGTTGCAGGTAAGTTTCGTTTCTCTCTGCTGATGTGTTATTGCAGCTCGATGACTTTCTTTAACATAGGTGGTAGGGAGGGGATCCTGGAGAGTGCCTGTTTTAAACAGGTGGTTCAGTAACACAACCAGAAGTAATAGGGGTTGCATAGTGAAAAAACTTCTATAACTTCATAATTGACTAATAAAGTAAGATATGAGGAGAAACTCCATCTTAGCCCATCTTACTAGGAAGCCAGGCTGAAAAACACGTTTTCCCCTCATATGTTTGAGAAGGGTTTCTGGCAAATGCAGGCTTATACTATGAAATAGCCCAGTTATAAAGCATTACCTCTGCGCAAAATTGAGAATTGCTTTATAAGTGTCATATTTACCATTCTCCTCTTTTCTGATTCACTCTGTTAGGGGAAAGATATGTGCCTGGAGTGAGTAATGTGACAAAAGAAGATGTTATCACGAGAGAAATCATCCATCTTTTATGTATTGAACCAATGGCTCACAGTGCAATTACCAAGTCCTTGCCTGAAAATGTAAGTCCTGGTTTATTTACTTTTTCTTACAAAGTTCTTACTTTTTTCTTTACAATTTACTTTTTCTTGCTTTATGTCTTTTTCTTTTGCTTCCATATCTTTATATGTAGGCATTTTATTTCTGATATAAAGCTCAGATGTTGGCTTCAGAATTACAAAATAGCATGACAAAGGCTTACACACCTTACTGGTGTTAGCGGTAAATGTCATGCATCCATGTATGATCTAATTTGAAAAGCTGTATAGAGGTTGTGCTTTTTGATGAAGAGGTGAAGTTTTTAGAATATTCAGCTGTAGTTCTTGATTCAAAAAGAAAAGTTTTAAAAGTATTTTCTCTTTTGGCCCTGTAGGACCATGCAGCTGGATTCCATTCTGCTCTGTGTACCATCAATAAATTTGAACCTGTAATTTTGATCACTTAAATCCGTGCAGATCCATTGGAAGTCAACTATTGTACAGGTCTATTCAAAAGCACAGATTTCCCCACTATCTCTTCCAACTGTTGAAGATTCAAGCAAAGGAAAGGGATGTGGATTAGATTTTATAGCCTATGCAAGTTTTCAGGGCTGGCAATCAATGCAAAAAAGATCAGCTTTACTGTAAATTAAATAGCCTGGAATGTTACCAGAAACCAATAATGGATGATCCACATTATCTTTTTTGAGAGGAAAAAAACATCTTTTTTCTTCCGTTGAGGTTGTGATGAAGTGCTGCACTGTTTCTCAAAATCAGCTCTGCTACAAATACATTTTTACATGATTAAATCCCAAGTATGATCTCTCTTTGGTACTTTCTTGTAACTTGTCAATTATGAATATCTATTACTGAATAGCAGTGGGCAAAATTTATTAGTTCATGAATTAGAGAATTGATCTAAACCTGTATGTCTATTTTTGTTACATCTAGCATAATACTGAAGATATTTGAATCATTATATATTTGTTCCAACCTATTTATTTGTTTATTTTTTACTAGGAGAACAATGAGACTGGCTTGGAGAATGTAATTGATAAAGTGGCTACATTTAAGTAAGTTCTTAATGCTGTTTTAGAAGTAGCTTGAACATGAAATAAAATCTTTTTGATTATATGGGTTAAATGAGCTGCACAGCACAGTCTGTTCAGCTAATATTTTGCTGTCTTGAAATATATATGCTTTCAAATATGCATAAGAAAGAAAAGTGTGTGGAATATCCAAAGCTTCTGCTTCTCTTCTTTTGCCCTCCCTTTCTTAAAATTCAGGTTGAGGAGTTTCAGTTTTGTCATCTCAAATCCTAGTGGGAAAATCTTCATAAGTTCATTTTATTTTGAAGATGATTGGGAACTTTAACAACTCATTGTATGTTTGATAATCATCACCTAATAATTGGTTTACATGCTATTTAGTTGTTAACTTACTGTAACTTTCAGATAGTTTTGTTTTGGTTTTTTTTCAACACGGGTATATATTCAAATTGTAGCAGTAGAGAAAAACTAGTTCAAGTGTCTCCTATTTTTGTCACAAAAATGTCTTGTAATTTTAATTATTGTAGCATACCTCATTTTGAATTTCACGTGTTACAGGGTTCTTTATATTTAATCAAGGGCAACTGTAGGGATACCTAGGAATTTTGCTTTGGGAATTAGATGGAAGGTTCAAAAAATCTCAGTGGCTGGAAAGTAGCTTTCTATGACAGAGTGACTGCATCAGTGGACAAGGGGTGACCTGTGGATGTGATCTATCTGGACTTCTGCAAGGCCTTTGACATGGTCCCCCACAACATCCTACTTGCCAAGTTGGAGAGA
>JAAGNO010014230.1:0-11373 GCA_033439905.1 Ceryle rudis | reverse complement strand
TTATAAAAAGACTGGAGAGGGCCTGTTTGCAAAGGCCTGGAGTGAAAGGACGAGGGGTAATGGCTTTAAATTAGAAAACAGTGGATTTAGATTTGATGTAAGGAAGAAGTTCTTTACTGTGAGGGTGGTGGAGCACTGGAACAGGTTGCCCAGGGAGGCGGTTGAGGCCCCATCCCCAGACACATTCAAGGTGGGGCTTGACAAAGCTCTGAGCAACCTGCTCTACTTGAGGATGTCCCTGCTCTCAGCAGGGGGGTTGGACTGGATGACCTCTAGAGGTCCCTTCCAACCCAGACATTTCTGTGATTCTATTACTTGTTTTGAAACTTCGTTAAAGAAAGTAATTAATTATATAGCGTAACATCCAATGTCTGAAATTCTAAGATAAAATTAAAAAGAATTTACCTGTCAGAGGCTAGATGGTGTACTGTAATTGGTATACACTAGAAATATTTTGCTGCTAAGTAGGATTTACAGTAGTAAGCAGTCTTGAAAATGACAGACTGCTAACAATAGTCACTATATGCTCTTTATAAGCTAATAAAGTGACTATTCTACTTCTTATTAGCATTTAATTAAAAAATAAATGTTAGTGGTTCGTTTACATTCAAAGATGTGCTGAACATACAGATTAATAATGTATGTCGTAAAATATTTCTCTGTAAGGAAACCGGGTGTGTCTGGCCATGGAGTTTATGAACTGAAAGATGAATGCTTGAAAGAGTTCAATATGTTCTTCTATCACTATACTAAGACCCAGCACAGCAAGGTAAGCAGTGTAATATTCACTCTCAAAGATTAAAAAATGCTATGTACTTAATAAAGAATTTTGCTAAATCAAAGGAATTAATGGAATCTAGAGAAACTGATTCAGTAAAAGTTTATACAGCTAACTTCAAACCTAAACTTCATTAGAAGTTAAGATTAATACAATTGATGTGATATGGTTTGCATTAGTATTTTCCCTATGATGACTTCTGTAATAACTCTGCTGTTTATGGTAAGAATGAAATATGATAAGGAACATCTTTGAAGTGGAAAACCCCGAACTTTGCTTTTATATCTGTTATTGCGCCAGCAAGTATGTCCAGTTATTTCTCCCTAATACGAATTGTTGAACAGAATTCAGACGAGATTCTAGTTACACATCTGACTATGTATTTTGCCACATTACTGGTTAAGGCTTTCTCATTTTTCCACTGTGTACTTCTGTAGAGATGCTGATATAACAACACTACTTTTTCGTTAGGCTGAACATACACAAAAGAAAAGAAGAAAACAAGAAAACAGAGATGAAGGTAAATGTTTGAAACTGATGACTTGACAAATGTGATAATTCTTTTTATAATAAAACAATAGGATTTTTGGAATGTTTAGTTTAATTTCAAGGTAGACAAATAAGCATGGCATAATACCCACTGACAAAATGAACAACTGAAGAGTTTTTTATGGTGGAGTAACTAGGAGGCAAAAGTTGTTGGTTTTGTGGGTGGTGTGTTGGTTTTTTTTTTTTTTTTTTTTTTTTGTGAGTAGCTTCTCTAGCACAGTTTTGAGACATAATAATGCCATGTAGAGCAGGTTGCTGCAGCAGCTAGTGCTCATATTTGTTCTGTAAGTAGCTTGAGACTTGGGCTTTATAAATCAAAGTTTTCTTAGAAGATGTAAATACATATGCCATTAAACCCTCATGTTTCTATGGTAACACAAATGTTATTTTCTTTTTGAGTTTACTTTTATGTCTTCAAGTCCCAAGGGTTAAATGAGTTGTTTCAAGAAAGAATAAGCTGAATAAGTCAAATGAACAATTTAATAAAATCAGCTATCATTTGCCTTTGTGAGTTGCAACAGATAGAATTATTTTTCTCTTCCCAGACTGCCGTTCCAGTTGAATACCTTAATGTTTACTTCCCACTCTAAAGTGTATTTTGATTTTTTGTTCAGGGCACTACAGCATTTCATATCTAAGATAGTTAAAATGAATTTTGAGTAAATTTTACTTGCTTTGGGTTCCTTTCAGTTGAAAAACTGTGGAACTGAAAGACTGAATTGGCATTGTCATTTAGGAGGGACTCAAATCAGAAATCCCATTCTGTTTGGAAAAAAAAAATCTTTTTCTTCAGTTCTAAGTAACTTGGAAGGTTATGACAGCTGGAACATATTGGATGACTTTTGTTTTCTTTCTTCACTGTTTATTTTATGTACTTGACAGATTTTTTTCAGTAGTACCTTCTTAACAGCCCCCACCCCTCCTCCCCCCCCATTCACTTTAGCAACTTCAAATGGTAGTAGGGGCATTTACTTCTTCATAGAACTTTTTAAAAATGCAAATATTTAGATGTAGTTGTCACAAAGTCCTATTCATATAACCAGACAATATAGTTCCAAAATACAAAGATAACTATTATACTGATGTGTATTCCTCTGAGGATACCCATTTTGTTAGAGATGCTTCATGCATGTGCTTTTACGTGTGTGCATGTGTTGTCTTTGTCAGTAACTTCTCATAATTCATTTAGTCTAAATTGTCAAAAGATTAGCGGTTTCAGAGACACTGCATTCATAGAAGATTTCTGAAAATAGGCATCCAGGTACCAAAAGAATACTTCAGTCAATGCTTCCAGCTAGAGAAAGACTGCAGTATTATTTGAGCTGTTGTTAATGGATGCCAGGATTCCAAGTAGTTTCTGCGTAAGACACCACAGAGTTTCAATATTAGCCCAGAAAATATATATAGCTAGAATGTCCCAGCAGCAGGAAAAATTTAGACCTCCAGCCATATTAGGCATAGGACACTGTAATGTGGGACACCATACTTTTGAAGACCCACTACTCACTTTTGTTTAACTACTTGAAAACTTTGTATCTGATGTAAAACACAAACCCTGTATGTTTATTTGTGATACATAAATAAGGCAGGGCAATATATGAAAGATTTGTGTTTGCAGATGCAACTAAGTACTTGTGATCACTGATTTAGGTTAGTTTGTATGTGTTTTATGTAAGAACTTAATAAAAATACTTAGTTTTGCTAAAGATACAAGCTGACTTAGGCAAACAGTTGTGTTTGAATGTGGCTTTATTAATTTAAAGGACCAGTTCTTTCACTGGAATTAGTATGTTTGTGCTCTCTAGTTTTTGCCTGCAATCTTTGGTGAGATGCCAGGTTTTTTAATATATTTTCACATTCCATTTTCTAGCATTGCCACCACCTCCTCCTCCAGACTTCAGTCCTGCGTTCAGCAACGTAGTGAGGATTCTGAACTGTGATGTTATGATGCACATACTGCGGACCATTCTTCAGAGAGCAGTTGAACTGGAAACCCACTTGTGGACTGAAGCTATGATCCAAATGGTATGGTTAGCTTTGGTCTTCTTCCTATGGTCATGTCTGTGTTGACCATGTTACCTACTATTGTAAGATCAAAATGTGCAAAGGTAAACTTTAACTTTGAAAGATAAGAATTTACTTTTTGTCCCTAAAACTGTTTTTTCATAGATCTTACCAACAAAAAAAATATTTGTTATTATTTAACTCCACTGTAAAATAGAAATGTGAAACACAGCAGTATTAAATGGGGCATATTCTTCAGTCTTCTGTTTTGCTTTTCCCACTGTGTTGCCTTATCATCTGTTTCAATATGTAATTCTCCTTACCTCATATTTTTATGGAAGCTTCATGAGCAAATAAGTAACCCTTTGTTCATCTTAAAGAAGTTGGGGTTGTTTCATCTTGTAAACTGCACAGTCTCCAGATACAGACATGTCTTTGGAGCCTCAGTCATGAAAAAATGTAATTTTGTAAATATTTAATTATTTCATTTTACCACAGTCACTTTGTGCTTTAAAAAAGTGTGCAAGATTGTTTATTTTAGTGCAAGTAATATACAGGAGAATTATATTTTGTACTATCTCTGCACTTTCTCACTTCTGTGTTATATCATGGATATAATCAGCATACAGGACAGAACTATATTAAACGTCCTTATTTTAGATGCCAGTTTTTCAGACTTCTAACAGTGAATGAGATTTTACTGTTCTTCTGTTCTTCTCTCCCCAGGTGCTTCATCTCCTTTCCTTAGGGTTACTAGAAGAGAAGCAGCAGTTACAGAAGTCTCCAGAAGAGGAAGTAACCTTTGATTTTTATCACAAAGCAACACGTATGTTTTGATTTCTTTTAAAGGGCATAGCAAATTAAGCTAACTTGATTTTGTAAGGACAAAAATAAACTAGAAGGAAGTATTCAGTGATTTTTAGTTAGAAAGGATTTACTTTTTGCTATAGGATTAAAGCCTGCTATTTTTAATTAATTCATTTTTTTTAAATAATCAAGAAACCAGGTTTGGACACTAGCTTCCTCTGTGCTTCCCTTCCTGGGAAAGAAATGGAAAAGTAATACTAGTGTTAGATAACTGAAAGTGGTTCTTCCTTCACAGGAACATTATTGAAATGGAAACTAAGAACACCTTGAAAAATGACAGTGGATTTAAGTGAACTGTCTCCATCTTTTGTACTCCCGAGCTCTACAATTATTGATTTACCTGCAAGTTAGTCTTTTTAGTGTGGTGGTAGTAATACTGGCTATGAAGTGTGTGATTTTTCTATTTGTTTGCTTTTCAAATCCCTACAGAGCACTTCCTAATCTTACATTCAAGACTAGTGAGTGGGAGTTGATATCTACATTTTCTAAATAATATTCCATCTTGTCTAGAGTTTCTGCTTCACTGTGTAAGGATAAATAAAAAAAAACATTTTCAAGCTAACCAAAATTGTCACTTGAGAGATGAAACAGAGATAAGAACTGTGAAGTAAAATCGTAGATTCATTTAGGTTGGCAAAGGTCTTTAAGATCATTGAGTCCAACCATTAACCCAGCACTGCCAACTCCATTAAGTCATGGTCCTAAGCACCACAGCTACGCATCTTTTAAATGCTTCCTATATAAATAAGTAAATACATTAAGCTGCTGAAATGCTGTTACTTAGTTTTTCAAAAATGTTGTGTAAAGAGGTGTCACTGAGTTTGAAAAACACTCCCATTGAACTTTTTTTTTATCTTTAATTTTTTCTTATTGTTGAGCAAGGAGAAGTGTTGTCATCACACTGAACATTTCTGTAACAGAAGCTTCATGTCAGCTATAGGAATACACTAAAAAGTAATTACAGTTGAAATGTTAGAGAAATCTTTGCCAGCTTTACTTTTGCATAATCAGAAAAATCAAAGCCTCTTTTATACATAAATGATGAAAAGAAAAAAATCAGTTTTTGTAAGAAAAGTCTTCTTCAGAAATGATTTTTAAAAAACCCCATTTTTTTACCAGTGAGACATATATTACAAAATGTGCAAATTAATTTCAAATGCAAAGTGCTACAAAACAAACATAATTTAAGAGGATGGTCTCAATTTTAAAGCGTGACTATGTTAGAGAATGGCCTAGAGTGTTATGGACTGTTACCAAGGTGTGAAGAAGTGAATAATTACTGTAGTTACAATGGCTTTTGTGATAGAACTAAACTTGTGCCCACAGAGCTGTTTGCAAACTTGCAGTAAAGCTCTTACAGCTTAGGTTTCTCCTTGAAGTGAAAAGCAATTCTGGTTTTGTCTGTACTTTCGCCCTTGGAAGTAGCAAAAATTATTGATGTACAGCGTGGAAAGATTATGCTACATTTAATTGCAATAAACACATGAAATGAAAACAGAAATGTAACTACCCAGGTTGTGCTCGCCTGTGTGTGTTAAATAACTAACTAGCTGTATCGTAAAACGTGTCCATGGTTGTAACTACATTAAAATGGTGAGCGTTTGGGTTTTTTCCTCCTGAAGACCTATGCTTTTCTGTTTTTTTCCTCCTTTGTAAAGGAATGGGAAGCTCGGCCTTGAATGCTGTGAATGTGTTAATGCTTCTGGAAAAATTAAAGAGAGTTCCTCAGTTAGAAGCACAGAAGGACACAGTCAATTGGATACTGCAGGTACACAAGGGGGAGATAAATATGATCTGATTTTAGTAACTTAACATCTTTCATAGAGGCTTTCTATGATTCCTACATAGAACACAGTGTTTAAAGCTGTAGTGATTTCTTGAGAAGCTTAATCTGGTGGAACATTTTGATGATGAGATGGTTTCTTGAATCCTGTGTTAACACTTATGAGTCATTGTACTCGCTATTGCTACTTTCAAGTATTCGCTCAATTTTTCCTTAGATAACTCACTCCAGTAATGACATTTGTATGCAAAAACCTTTTTCCTTATACTTCTGTTGCAAAAATAACAGCAAGTGATAAGTAAAAGTTTATTAATTGGGAAAAGCATTTCAGATACTGCTTGTACTAAGACTTGACTCATACAGGTCTAACTAATGGCCACATTGCAGTGTTTGACCTCTGGAACTTTTCTAACTCCCTTCCATTACCCAGTAAGAGATGGGAAAAACTTCTAGAGCAGTGACACCTTCTCGAATGTAGGAGGCTGCTGCTTCTGCTTAGCAGGAGTACTACTCTCCTGTTCCAATTTAGGTGACTTCTTGTTTTAGGTGGCAACCATGGAAAATACTGCTGCTCTTGGAAAAGACAGTAAGAAGCCATAGTAGGGTTCCAAAATTATCCTCAGATGCTAAAATTGGACTATCCTGGTACATCAGGGAGGCACATTTGGTTTTATTTATTTTTTTTTTTTAAAGGGTATTCTAAAGTTCTAAGGGCAAAAGTAAAAATGTACTATAGAAAGTATATTTAACTTTTCAATTATATGTATAGTAAATGTAGAATGTTTAATATTACTGAAACTTCAGGATGCTTATTAAAGTAAAGATAGCTGGAGAAAGTAGTAAATGAAACTTGAAGGCTCAGTTTGAACTAATTGGCCATATACTGTAAAGATTTCTGTTCCAGGTGTATAGATTTTTGCATGATTTTAATAACTGTTTCCATGAGGTGATCCACAGCTCACCTACTTGAAGCAAACTAGCAGTCTCTGTCCATTCTTTTGATGTACAGATGCTGTAGGTGCTTAGCAGTATTTGTGCTACAAGACTGGAAAATTTTCAATAATTTTACTTCCCTTCACACTGAGCAGTGCTTGTCAGGTTTAGGATAGAGACACACCAGTGTTACAGGAGTGCACATATAGTCTCAGTTAGATGTTATTTAGGAGTATAGCATTTGGTTTTGTCCATTTGAAAATCTGAAAATAGCATGAAATTAAATATCAAGAGTTTTAATACTGTCTACATTGTAATAAGAGCCAAGTTGAATTTTATTTTTAACACGTCTCTATTCCTAGATGTTTGACACAGTGAAAAGATTGAGAGAAAAATCTAGTTTGACAACAGTTACATCTACATCAGGCTTGGAAGCTACAAAAGGCGATGAGGTAATAATAAAAATGTTCAATGGAAGCCTTGTGTTTAATGTTTTGAATGGCTGCTTTCAAAAATATGCCTAAATTCATGATTACCTAAAATGATAATTAAAAAAATCTAATTTCTGATATATTGTCCACAAATATGATTTAGACGCCAAGATTAATAATTTTAATAAATGAAATTTATGTTAACGACACGTCATGGAAGTATTGGCAGCTAATTTGGTTTTCAGTTGTACTTCCACATTAAGTTAAATAACTGAGAGTGGTAAAAGTTTATTTCTCCATTTCTTATCTTTTTGATTTGACCACCTTTTCTATTATGTTGTCATTGTGCAATAATTAGAAATACAAATCCATTTAAAATTGTAATTTACGTGACCTACCAAGAGGTTAATCTGCTTTGCCTTGAATTGTATAAAGACCATCAGGCTTAAGTGATTATTCTGTCTGTGTATTGGTCTCCACCCGCTTCCCTCAAAATAAGTTTTGAATCCTGTGGTCAAATGACACAGTGAGATGGAGATTTCAAAGATTACTGCAGTCCCATGGGGTGCTTTTAATTTTATTTATTTATTTAAACTGGCATTTGAATAGAAAAGAAGAATCCAATTACCCTCGGTGTGCAAAGGCAAACCAGTTTGCTCTTACTCGTTCCCTTTGGCAACAGCTTGCTGCCAAACAGTCTCCTGGCTAGTCATTGCACGTGTAGCTCTAAACTTACTATCACAGCATATGCTGTGTTTCTTTTTTGAGAAAGGTGTCATATGGTATCTGGTAAGGTAAGGGAACAAAATACAAAAGTCAATAAGAGATGAGACTCTTACAGTTCTGCTGCTTGTGGAGCGATTTGTTGCTTAATTTCTCAAAAAGTAACAGTGTTGCGAATGGAGGTAATGTGCATAATGTTGAACTGGTACCTTAAGTAATTGAGTAAGAGGAATTAGGTGCTGTATGTTTTAATTAACTCTACCTGTTTTTTGAATTCTACATTCCAAAGCATATGAAAGCTTTGTGCGTAGTTTATGAAAGCATGACAACTAACAAAGTACTGGGAGAAGAATAGTTTTCCAGTCTACAATGAAAAGGGAAAATGCAATCCTGAAATGCGTAAAATGCTGCCACAAATGTAGGAACAATCTATGTGGTGTCATCCATAGATAATTGGAGATAAAATTTTCTTCAATTCCTGTAAGGGAAGTACTCAATATTCAGTAGGGGTTTTTCTTGTGGGGAGAATAACAAAATGCTGGAGGAGGGCTGTGATGTTCACCTCACTAAATTTTAAGAACAGGCAAGCACCTAATTAAAGTGGATGCTGTTATTGATCCTGTCTTTGGGCAAGGGATTGTACTAGTGACCTTTTATGGACTCTTCAAAATCTCTTTATTCCAAGTCAACATTTAAGATTTTAGTCTTAGCTTTTTCAGATGGGCGTTAACTGTTTTTTTTTTTTAATCATTAAAGAGTGGTCAGAGAATTTGAAGGCAGTGGTTAGAATTAATGTAGTTGGGGAAAGATTCTTACCATTTTTTGATTTCTGTTGCCTGTGATTTCTTTATTCTCTTTTATTGTAAGACACAGAGCACTCAGGATAAAGAGAAAGCTGAGCGGAAGAGAAAGGCAGAAGCAGCTCGGTTGCACCGTCAGAAGATAATGGCCCAGATGTCTGCTCTGCAGAGGAATTTCATTGAAACCCATAAGCTTCTGTACGAAAACACACTGGAGACACAAGGGAAAGAAGATGCTATTATGGAGGAAGAAAGGTAAGAAAATCCAGACATCTAGAGTTCTGTTGGGAAGAATTAATTACCTGCATATGTAAGTTCATTATGTTACTTGAACATTTTTGTAAGTACATTGAAGGGACAGATTGTGTCATCCCAGCTTTGTCTCTGTTTACTTTTAAGTCGTTTGGTGTTAGAGAATTGTTTGTAAAGTAGAATATGTATGCTAATATTAGAACAGCGGATTTGCTTTGTAGAGCAGCATGAGAAAATTCTTTCTTCAAATGGCAGATACTTATATTGCTTAACAGTTGAAAAAATGTCATTAGAAAGCTGCTGAGTTGACAACATTCTGATTTTGAGGATGACTGTCTACCTTTTGTGAAAATTAAAGTATATAATTTGGAAAGATCTGAAAGCCAACGTGCCTTAAGGTTAAGTTGCAATAAAGAAAATACGATTCTTGCAGTGCAAGTCTCTGATATTTCTGTTTGTTAGGGTTTTTTTAATCTAATTTCACACTGAAGATGTTTGATTTGTATTCGTTATAATTCTGCTGGCACGGATCGCTCCTTTTCTAGAGATGCTTCAACAATATAGCATATCTAGTACCATGCACAAGTTTGGTCTAATTGGGGCTGCACAAAACTAATCAGAAAAATAGAGATCTGCTGGAAAAAAGTACAGATCACTTCTGTGTGCTTTGATCTTTAATAAATCATGTTCTGTAAATCATTGGTGAACTCTGGAATAAGGAATATTAAAAGATGATGTGGAAGCTTCTTGTGTCAGAAAGCACTGAATTAAGGAATGACATTCATTTTCAGTATGATTTCTTCAAAAATGGGAAACAATTGTAATGTGTCTGTAAGATTGAAGTATACTTACTCCAAGCTACACTGAATACAGCTTCCAAAATTTCCCGCTGTCTGAATCCATTTCATTGTGTTGTTCTATGTTAGCTGGCTTCTGCTTTCTATTTTTAAAGAATACTGCATTTAGTGAGGTTTGAGGTGGTTCTTTATTGTTTGATTATCATTTGGATTTTTATAGCACTTTGGTATAAAACCCAGAAATGTTAGCAGTGTATGACATTTTTTTAGATGCTTGGAAGAATGAGTTTGTTTAGAAAAAGCCATCTGATTATTTTATATCTCTGTCACTTACTGTCTTACAGCATGTCTTCAGCAATTGATCATTCCAAAATTGCTTTGGGTCCCAAACGAGGTCCATCTGTTGCTGAGAAAGAAGTTCTGACCTGTATTCTTTGTCAGGAGGAGCAGGAAGTAAAGTTGGAAAGTGCTGCCATGGTATTATCTGCCTGTGTCCAGAAATCAACTGCCTTAACTCAGAACAGGAGCAGAATTCTTGAACTCTCAGGGGGTATGCAGTTTTATTTCTTTAAGACTACAAGCAGTTCTGTACCTAGAGCTCCCACCCTTTGAACCTAATTAAACTCTGTATTCAATCAGGTTGCTAAATGGCTTACCCTACTTAATACAAAGAAAGTGAAAATTGTAAATTTGTTCTGAAATCCGTACTTTAAAACTTAAAAATGAGAAGTGTATGAATTTTTTGATTTGTCCCTGGGAAATCAGAAAATGTTTTACTTTCACAAGATCGTATGAACCTTAGAGGTTTGATAGGAGTGGCCATTCTTAAAGAATTGGAGAATGTTAACAATTCCTGTTCATTCAAGTACACCAACAAACTTTCCCAGTACGGAGGAAATAACATGAACATTATCAGAGGTCATTCTGGCAACCTTCGGGATGGTTTGGAGTTTTTGTTTGATTTGTTGGTGGCGGTGTTTTTTGTGATTCTTTGGTGGTGTTTATTTTTGCTTGGTTGGTGGTTTTTTTTACTATTTATATATATTTTACTTTCTTTGGTTAGGTTGGTTTGGTTTTTTCCAGGAAGTAATAAAAGCAGTAAAAAAAAATATAGAAGTCTAAGTAAGAATCACATGATAGCATCTGATGAATGAAAAAAAAAATGCATACAAGAGAATAATACAAACATAAGAGAGTTGCATAATAACATTTTGGTAACAGCAAACAGAGACCTACTAGTTTTGAGGGTTTTTTTTAAGTAACAGTTGGTTAAACAAGAGAAATATTTTGATCAGTTACTTGAGGGGAAGAAAGAAAGAAAGAAGTAAATTGAAGGAAAAGGGAAAAGTTAAGTACTTACTGACTTTTTTTGGTCTTTTTTTTTTTTTTTTTTTAATAAAAAAACTAATAATAATTTAGAATAAGATAGCGTGATTTCTGTTAATTTTAATGAAAG
>JAAGNO010014229.1:0-14185 GCA_033439905.1 Ceryle rudis | reverse complement strand
GGCAACCCCAGACATGTCAAGGCAATACTGAGTCTGGATGGACCACATGTCCATTCTTCTCAAGATGCATTACAACAGCATCCCTTCCCTCAAGTGAGTCCACTGCACTACACGGCTTGGTGTCATTGGCAAACTTGCTGAGGGTGCACTCGATGCCATTGTCCATGTCGCTGACAAAGATGTTGAACAGCACTGGACCCAGAACAGACCCCTGAGGAACTCTACTTGTCACTGGTCTCCACCTGGACATCAAGCCATTGATCACACCTCTTTGAGTGTGACCTTCTAGCCAGTTCCTTATCCACCAGGTGGTCCATCCATCAAGTCCATGTCTCTCCATCTTGGAGACAAGGATGTCATGTGGATACCTGCACAGGTCCAGGTAGATGACATCAGTTGCTCCTCCCATATCAACCAGAGTTGTAACTCTGTCACAGAAGGCCACCAAATTAGGCAGGTACGATTTGCCCTCAGTGAAGCCATGCTGGCTGTCACCAATCTCCTTGTTACATTTCTATTACAAATCTCTACACAAAACACTGACACATCACATTTTAGAATTATAGTATGATTAACAGGGTCCTAGCTACCATGACATGAAATTCATAGAATTCTCACTGTTGCTCAAAATCTTAAAAACAAGGATAATCCCAGAATTTTGTGTTCTGTCCAGATAAGGCCTGATCTATTATTTCTGAAACACTTATAATTGTAAAATATTATCTCATTTTATGATCATTTTGTAATAGCCATAACTATGGAAAGCTCATGCTTGTGATAAGCAGTTCTAAGCATTGTCAATAAAGGATTAAATGCAATTGGAGTGTGATGTAGATTCATAATGAGACCATAAAAATACATGATCAGAGAAAGATAGTAATGCCAGTCAGAGTATATAGTCTGACATATAAATCAGACTCTGCTGTCGTTTAATCTAGAAAGACACTTAGGTTGTTACTACACAGAATTTATGAAACAAGTGACTGCACTGATGCCAAGGGAAACTACATGTGCGTTACAAGACTGAGATTGTACTGAAGCTAACCATGGTCTGCATGGGTTCCAATATCTTCCTGCTACATGTATAATTTTGAAGGTGATAAAAAAAGGAGAGGAAAAATAATCTCCTAACAGAAATAACAACCTGAATTTTACTTCCTTGGGCTAATGACATTACCAATACAAATACCAGCACCAATATAGCCTGTCTTTCTAGGAACCAAAGAAAATACATCCAGACATTTCCTTTGGGCTTTATGAAGCCCGCAAAGGGATCCATGCAGCCATAGTGTAGTTACATGACCGAAATAACAGGAGCCTCACAGTTCTAGTCACTAAATCTGCCAAGCTCTCGAATTCTGTCCAGAGCCAATCCCTATACTTGGCACAAATGAAGACTTTAATAAGTCTTCCTAGCATTCATGCTCTATGATGCTAGCTCTGTAAAACAGAATCCACTAGAACAAGGATGCTGAGGATTTTTGCATTGAACAATTTTTCAGAATAATAAAAAAGGAAACATTCTGATGTATTGAACTGTAAGGTTGACTTCTGTAGCACCATTTGTTAGTGGCATAAGCACTCATCTCCAGCAGGCTAAAGGATTCTGCTGCTTGAATAGCTTCTACTGAAACAGAAAGTTGTAAATCTCTTGATATAATACATGCTACTGTACACATTCCAAGATCCTTGACTCCTCCCTAAAGATTGCAGGCTGTATGATGAAACACCTACAATTCAGGTTGGCAGTGCATCATAGAAAATGTCGAAGCGAATAATGAACAGAGCCGTTAAATACTGTATTAGTCCTGGCTTGGCTAGGACTCATTTTGTATTCTGTATTGAACTACAGAACTGCACGTATTACGATAGACAAATTGCTCTGAATAGCCCTTCTGTGTGAATGTAATCCATTAACACTGCCTGTAAGAGGCTTTATTATAAACAATTTCTCTTAAAATACTAATTTCAAAGCATCTATTAAACTCTTGTTAAGCTTTGATTATATTACTGTTGATAACCTTCCATTGTAAATAACTATATGGGCTATTTCCTTTACCATTTTCATTCTTTTGTAATTTCATTCAAAGCATAGTCATAAGGGATACTAGAAATGCAGCACAGCTCAGCTCTTGTTCTTTCTTGAATATTTCCCAGAACTTCAGAGCCAGGAAAAAAAAAAAACAAAAAAAACCAAAACCTAAATTCTGCAATGATTTCCACAATAATTAGAGAAAACAGTATTTCTGCCCAGGAGCGTACATGAGCAAAATCTGTTTATTTCTGTCTTAACTGTTTACATGGGCTTTTTAATCCATTGTTAGTTTCAGGCATTTGGAAGCTGTAAGAATTATACTTTTCCCTTTTTGACCCCTTTCCTCCTCCCCACACCTCCAGTTAGAAAGGAAGAGGCTGATAGCTTATGACACAAGGACACAAGCTTAGTCTTCAAACCTCTTAGCAATGGGGATACAAACTTTTTCTAGCTTCACAAATAATGGAACTGCTTTCACATACTGAAGAGTACCACCATAAGTTGAAAGGTTGAACAAGCTCTAGGTCACCTATTTTCTTTTTCTTTTTTAACCTCTTATTTCACATTGTTTACACCGAAAATTTTCACAACCACCCCACCCTCTGTAAATACTAGTTAATTTTTGTTCTAATTTTCTCATGGTCTTGTATGCTAGAGATCTGACAAAAATACATTTCTAGTATTTAGTGTTCTCAAGATCTGAAATGCCAATTTGACATTGTTCTTCCAGCCTGTCTGTTTTTTAGGATGTGTATATTCTGGATGAGGAGTGTCACAAAACTGAAATCATCTACCTGCAATTTCCCCCCAGATGAGCACATTTGGTGTTTTCAGAGCTTTGTCAAAAACATTCTCATTAGTTGCACCTGTTACAAGCAGCTTTTGAGCAAAATTGTAAACCTCTCTTTCATCTATGTTTTCTCAGATTTGGTATGGTGGTATCAATTGCCTTGTCACAAGGGAAGGCTAGAGCAGAACACACATAGATATTCCTCTTTTAAACAGTCACTTGCTTCACCAGTAAAGCTGTGAAAGATAGAATTTTATTTGTGATTGTTAAGTCTTTGGTAATAAAAGCTATGAGTGGGGAAAAAAAAAACCCTGCAAGAGATAAACCAGAAATCTGTGCTTTTTACTGAACACAAAGGAGGAACCTGCTGTACCAGAGCAATGGGAGGTAGTGTGTCATTAAGCACAGGAGGCAGCATGAGCAAACCCCTTTTTCTTCCTGTTCTTCTTTCTTCCAGTTCTTGTAGAGACTGTCACTGTCCTTTATACCTTCTTGTTATCTCCCTCTTTGTTTTCACTAAGTCATGTTTTACATGTACTGGGCACAGTTTTTTTCTCCTTCCTGTGTCAGAAAACCAACTGTACCCAGTTCTCAAGGCTCTATTCATTTAGTAAATTGTAGCTGACTCTTTTGTGGTCTCAGGCTTTTAATTCTCTGGCACCATCTTGGTAGCCCTTGTTATTCTCCATGATCATGGTACAAGAAACAAACTAGGTGCATCAACAAGTAAATTAAGACTATAACATTTTCTAAACACAATAGTCAGTAGAACTAATCTTTATCAAAGTTTTTAATAAGCAACATGATGTTAAACTCAGAAGAATTTGAAAGGTTCCCTTGCAGGCTCTTTACACTTCTAACTATGATAGTTTGCCTCTCAGCAAGAAGCATTAGCTTAGTTCTGCGTATAGTAAATTGCAGACAGAATTTATGAAGCTTATATATTTCACCAGCCAGTCCACACAGCTTCTGTTTGGACATAGTATATTCAAGTATGATTATGAAAGGGTATACCCTCAGCTTCTTTCTGCATTGCACTCATAGTTCAAACTTAATAAACAGATCTGTAGGTTCACTTTTCTTCCCTCTCCCAAGACAATTATCTTGACCTTTTTAGAGTTAGTAGAAGTTAAGCAGTAGAAGTTGTGGATGTGAAAAGGAGTACTCCAGGACGCCTAAGTAATATCCTGTTGAAATGAGCTAAAAAAGCAAAATTTCATTGACTGTATGTTTAATAAGAACAGACCAAAACCAGCATTCTGGGAGTCAACTGCACCAACCTGGTTTTGGGGACAAAACTAATTCCCATACACTAGAGCTGCAAATGACAATTGAATTCTGGGACCAACAGAGTTCTTGCCTTAACAAACCCTAATCGCATAGAAGAGAAGTCAGTTTGCCACCAAGCTTCAAGGAACATCTGTAATTGTTTTGAAGGGACTTCATGATAGAACTTTAAAAATGTATTTCAAAATAATTGAGAAATTTTCACCTTATTTTAAAAGCTTATTTAAAATCTTACACATTTAAAAAAATCAGACAGAACTATACTGAAACAGCTTCTTTTTGTGTTAAGAGGAAGTCAAGTCTTAATATGTTTACTAGAAGAAAAAATTATCATAATGCAAACTGCTAATCATCAGAAATGAAATCTTCACAAGTTCCTAAAATGCTTCTTTAGAAGCACAGAAACATGGCTGTAATTATATAATTCATTTTCTGTTGCTGATTCCTAGCCTGTCTCCAAAACTGTAAGGGCCTAAGTATTACAAACACAAACTACTTCAATTTATTCAGAAAAAAAATCAGTCTCATACAGAAAAAGGTAACAAAGCTTAAATTACATTTTTTTAGGTTGTGTATGTCCACAGGAAGAACGCTGCCATCCATTCAATGGATTTGCTTTCTCCTCTACCCCTATCTCCTAACAACTAAGGTAATAGACTATAATTTTGTCATGCTGTGTGTTAAAAGATGAGAATTTTCCCTACAGATTTGTTTCACTGCATGCCTGCAGTAAATGTCCTCTTATTGCAACAGAGAGCTCTGTTTTGTCACAGAACCTTTTAGATGTCAGGTTTTTTCACCTTTTTCACATTGCTTACAACACTGAGGAAATCATTCACCACTGCTGAGATTACAGAATTTAGCTATGTGTTGCAACATATACGATATTTTATAAATGAAAACAATGTGGAAAGTAAGACCTCTGGATACTCACGCGTTAATACACAGGTCAGTCTGTACATTGCCCTAGAGATAAAGAGTGCATTGCAATGTGAAGACGCATTCTTCTCCAGAATTCGCAGCGGTCTAATGAAAAAACCAAAAATTCTCAATGAGGACAGTTTGAGAGAATATACAAGCACAGAAATACAAACCAGAAGAGATTACAGGAAGCTATTTGCTCCTTTAACACTGTTCAAAACCACAATGGTTTATTAAGTGAAGTTGACTTCTTGGAAGCTGATGAGAAAATTGCTCTCACACTATGAACAAAATTCTTAACCACACTTATCAGAAAAAGGAGTTTCAACCAAAGTTACTTGGACACACATACAGAAGTATATTGTATCTGCAATCTTAAGATTTTTCATAGACCTAGATATTTTCTTTCAGTTCCTTATAATTTTCAGTCACATCAAATTATAACCAAAAAATAGGTAAGATCTCAGTGTTGCTCAATAAGGTCTGCTTTCCAGTAGCCAAATATGTCACTTTACAACAGTCACTAAGTCAACACTTTTTTGCATATTGCTGAAAAATATTCTGGAAATATTTTTATTTTTTCTAAGCAAGTAGACAGTTATCACAGAATAGGTAGCAAACTAAACTTGAGATACATGACAACAGTAAATTCAGAAATGCAGTTAAGGTTCAGCTTACCTGGATTTCAACTATCATACACCATTACCAGGCAGACCAACTATTGCTTTTTAAAAACAAGATCACCATATCACCTTCAGTAAAACACTGTTACAGTCTCACCTGGTAACTACAAAAAGATGGAATATGTAAAATTGTTATTTTATTTGAAGTACACGGTTTTACCTCCTCTTTGGTGCTTAAACAGACGTCTCAGTGTATATATATATGTATATATGAAGGTAGACGTGGCCCATATGGCAAGACAGATAATTTGCATAACGGAACCTGTGTTAAATCTACCAGCCTCAGAAACACTTGCAGTGAGCACCTAATTTTTCAGTGTTCTCACTCGTATATTTTAATGCTGCAACTTCAGGACTCATGTTACATTGTAAAAAATATTTTTGTTCTGCATTCATTTGCAAAGATTAATACCTGAAATCTGCTGTTTGCCAGAGGCAGCTGAGAAAGCAACATAAACTGAAACTATTGCCAGGCCATTGAGAGAAGCACAGCTCTGTCATTCGAAGTGGTCTGGTTCTCATGGTAACAGAAATTAGTTAGTCATGTTCCATTGCTACATATCAAGTTAGGCCTTTCAGGTATAATGAAACACTCACACTGGAAATTAATATCCTGTGAGGTGTCTTTTTAATGGAATGAATAAATAAATACAAAAACTTAATAAGAAATCCTCATTCCTATTCACCTGCTCTTGTTTCCCTTCCAAACAATCTCTAAATATTTTGTGATTTTAAGACTATACTGAAAATGGAGTTACTACAGAAAAGAATTTCAAAGATCTGTGATCAGTCTTTTTGGCATATCTTGTTATATGTAATGGGGAAAACACATCAGCTGTTTTTCAGATGTAATCTATCAACAATTCAGTTATGTTCTTCAAAACACTTTTTAAGACAACAAATCAATAAGATGACATTATCCAGAAAAGGGACTGAATTCTAGCAGTAGGACAGTAAGACAGTGATTCAGTTCCTCTTCTTCTGAAGCCTAAGATAGGCAATACCAAACAATTACTGAGAAGATATTTCACTGGGACTTAACCATTTAAAAGTACAATTCAGTATAATTTACTTTGAGTATGCACACCATGCCTTTACTCAACTCTGACCTGTGAAATGTGTGAAACAGTCATGATCACTGAGTGTGACCTACATCCCTCAATCCATTTTACTATGGTTATGCATTCCATTTCTCTTTTGAACCCTCTGATCTCTTGCTTCTATTCCAGCACTGCAAAAAAATCACTAATATTTTATCTGATTCCTTACTCAAACATCGCCTTACCTGATTCTACCAGGTCTTTCACTTACTCCCTGTATTCAGCTAGTCTTAGAACTCCCCTATTTGAAGTCCCATTTGAAATCCATTCTGCCATCTCCTCACCCTCTTGCACACTCTCTTCTCCCAGGACATATAGGTGTCTCATTTTATCAAAGAGTTTAAGGTGAAATTAAATCAGTTTACATGGAAAACATGCATGAGAAAGCAAAAGGACTGATTAACTCTTCTTTCATATCACAACTGTCCCTTTCAGTATTGTCAGACATAGAAAGGAATAACACAAATTCAGTTCACACTCAAGAACTTCTTTGATATATCAGTCACATCCTATACAACACATTTCCTTTCCCTGTATTTCCATGTGACCAGGCCACCTTATGATAGTTATTAACATGTGCTATTTTAAGTAGTTCTTTTTATTTTCTGTTCAGATTGCCCAGAGCTCCATTCTAGCTCTCAGCATGAAGTTGCTTTGCTTACAGAGAATAAGGCAGATTTGCAAAGGCAGATATCCTTCTCTTTGCTCCAAGAGAGCTTGAGGTAAGATACAGCAAGAGTCACATCTCTTCTGAGCCTTATGTAAGCTCTTCAGGGGCTTGATGCATTTAAAAAATGCATTCCATAAATCTTTTTAAAACCCATCAAAATGGCAAAGGTACCAAGCTACTTAACCTCTACATGTTTTTACAGCATGCTGCTGAAAGTGTAGCTCCCTGTTGATTTGTGTTGGAAGGCTGCAGCAGGCAGAGGGATTGAGATCTGATATATTTCTGCCCTCTAAAGTAGCTCCTAGACCAACCGAGTCACCTTTTTGTTTAGGGGGAAGCCTCGCTGCTAGATTGCACAAAGATTCCTGGGAGTAACAGATCATTCACACAGTATGGGCACCGAAACAGACAGTGATGCAAATCAGAAAAAGAATATGCGCCAAGAGTAAGACAAAAATAAGGAAAGAAAGTAATTTTAGGTATTTGAAACCAGCCATTTTGCAGGCAAACAGGGTGCTGGTGTACTTCTTTCAAAGAGCATGACAACAAATATTTGCTGTTGTTAAAAAGTATGCTTTTGGTGTTACAATATTGGTGTTGACAAAGGAGAATTGCAATGGGCATTGACTGACATGTGGACCAGTACAAAAAAAAAAAACCAAAACCAAACAGGTTAAACATGTTAACAGAAAGTAGAGTTTAAAGCTTGGAAAAGTAACAACAGCAAATGTAAATAGTCAGTGAAACAAGAAAAATAAAGAGTACCGCGTGGCCTAAATTCCAACATCCTACTTGCATAGGATTGGGGCAGAGAGGGAAGTTTTGTTCATGACAAAGAACCCTCATTTGGACAATTAGGCAATCAGAAATGCAGGGCACATCACAGAGGGTACTTGCTTTGAAATGCAGACACAGCCCCTATCATAAGAGAGCCCCGTGGTACCATTCTTCTGACAGAGTGTTCTTCTCTGGCAGAACTTCTCTCATACCTTTTCCCAGAAGAACTCCTTTGAACTAGTAGATTGACATGGCAACAACACAAACCACTGGATAAATATTTAAGAAGTTTACCAACTTGTGCAGAAATACACATTCTGTGCTCTGTAACCTATATTTGTGTCTGCTTTTTTGAACAGAGCATGTAACGACGTGGTGTGGTGCTATATGTACCAAATATAATTTGTATATCCTGGGTGGCCAGAAGCCGTGCTTTGTATTTCAGATGAATTTTCATCAAAACACATGGACATACATTACTTCTCTGTATTTCACACACAGCTTCCTTTACATTTTATTATCCCCTGTAACTCCCAAGTCAGAGAAAATCACTTTTCATTTTGAATCTTAATGATTACAGCCATGCAAAATCCAAAGACCCAATCTGTCATTGCATGAGGCACTGATGACTAAACTCATCCCTGTCTTCCATCTCAACACAGCAATTCAAATCAAATTGAAAGCCCTGCAGCCAATCTGTTCTGGATTTGGTAATTAGAAGATGGGGTTCACCGACTATTCAATGACAATAAAAGGCATACTCTTCTCACTTGTCCACACCGGTCTTTATGTATCTTTCCTGAAAGAACCAAACTTGAGAAAAAACAAATCAAAAAGGAAGTCTGTGAAGTCCTAACAAAAGACCATTTTTTTACAAGTAAAAGATGCAATGTTTTTCAGTCAGGACACTTGAAAGACACTTTGGTGCAATACCTGATTTTCTACAACAAACAGCATATTCAGTACTGTCACTTAAGTCCAATGTCTTCAAGTCTTTCTTCCTCTAAACATACTTATTTCTATGGCACAGGCATCCTGTAAGCCTGTAAGATTGCAGCACCCCACCTGAAGTGCAGCCTTCTCTGCCAACCAAGAGCACTCCTAAGCTGCCATTTTTTACTCCTCAAAGCCCAACTTTTCTAGGTGTCCATTATATAAGAATTAAATGAGTAGTCCAGGATAAAATTGTAACTCCTGAAACCTCATATGCTATACAAAGTGCTAGCAAAGCTTGAAAATGTTTGTAGAGAAGGAATTTTTAGCCAAAGTCCATATACCATGGAAAATATCATTTCCAGAGAAGAATAAAAAATTAATAAAACCCCTGTACATATTCAAATTCCAGATCAGTGCAGAACTTCTGAGAAACTACATGTGTAAAATTCTCTTAGTGTTGGACTTCCCAAAATACCTTTCTCATATGTATCTAGTTCCAGTGCACTAACAAAGAGCACAGCTAGAGTCTCTCCTGGTTCAGAATTCGTGAATAAGAGATGAACTGTCCCTCTTCAGTGAAACTTGAAACCAGAAAAACTGGCTTAAGGTATGAACTGGTGTAGGATGTCATGGCTGTTGCTGGCTTTGTTTTCTACCTAAATCAGGTAACTGCTGGTTATAAACTGAGATATCTTCAGGTTATATGCACAGAATATTTTGAGGAAAAGAGGGCAAGCAATAACTTAAGATCATTTAAACATATTCACCCTGTACTAAAGAAACACAGGCAACTATCTCTAATTAATCCTGTTCATTTCATTAAATTAATTCAGCCTGGAAAAAAAGATCCAAGAAGACTAATATTCCTACTCAGTCTATTTTCTGCAGAACAAAAAACTTGTGCTGTGTTTTTTACAGATATGAATCTTGTACCCAATATGACATACATCAATTTTCATTATGAGTTGTGGATTTTGCTAGCTAAGGTTTACAGGGGCTAAGTTCAAACAGTTAATATCTAAAGTAAAGAATGTAACTATTTCAGAGTTAGAAAATGCAATATTTATAATTACCTCTGCAACCCATGCACCTTCCTTTTCAGATTTCATTTGGTGAACTGAAATAGTCTAGGAACCTGTGAAAAAAGTGTATCATAAGATTAAAATGTGTGTGTACAGGTGAACTCAACAGAACTAACACTATCGATACTGTTGACTTCTCAGTGTTTGATTTTTCAACATATGTAACTTCTGGCATACATAATATTTTTCAGTATAGAATATACTCGCTTGGATACAATTTCAAAATATTTTCTACATCTAACACTAATAATCTCAAATGACCATTGATAACCATATGACCAGGCTTTGAGCTCTGAATTCTTTTGCAGCTTCCTGCCTGAGATACATCAGTGATAGAACACATACTGAGCAGGAAAAGATAACCTCTTCTTTTACATCACAGCTATCCCTGACAACAATCCTAGTTAGTCTCAACACAGGGCAATTTTAATGCTGGAGTGGGACTTTGGAATTGGAATATTTGTGTTGTGTGGACATAACCTCTGAAAAATCCCAGCTCTCTCAACATTTCCTTATAGAAGAGATACTCCAGTCCCGTAATCAACTTAGTAGCTCTTCGCTCTCTCCACTAGCTCCATCTCTCTCTGTTGTACAAGGGAGCCCAGAAGCAGACACAGCATCCACATGTGACCTCACCATGGCTGGGCAGAGGTGATGAATCACTTACCTTGACCTAGTGGCAACACTCTCTAATGCAGTGTCCCTGCATTTCTTCTGGATCACCTGATCCTGCTTCCACTTTTTTATACTTGAGTTTTCTCAGGAGCCTTTTATTGATACGTACAAACTTTCCACTACCTTTGTTTTAACTTGCACACATAGAAATGGAATACTCTTGGGCTTTGAATCGATGAATGTTGAAAATCTACTAGCTTTCTTAGACTCCTCTTTTCTCTCTGGATTGTATTCCGTGGTACTCTTATAAGTGAATTTCTTAACAGGTCGAAATCTGCTCTTCTCAAGTTCCCTGTTATGATGCTGCTATTTGCCTTACTTCCTTCTCTCAGGATCCTGAGCTCCACCATCTTATGTTCACTGCAGGCAGCCAAGGATATCCCTGCCCTTCACATCTCTGACCAGTTCTTCCTTACCTGTACATATCAGGTATAGCAGAGCATCTTACTCATCAGCTCCTTGATCACCCAAGGCCTCCAAACACAAGGTTTCTTCCAGTTGTCTGAAGAAGGCTGAACACATTCTTAGTCGGGTGCTCTTACAACTTTGCACACGTTGGTTTGCCTTTTAATCCTGACCCACCAGTTCTCTGCTGGCTCGTCATCTGTTCCCAAGCTGATCCATGCACTCCAGCTGATCTTTCATGCAAAGAGCAACCAAAGGCACTTCACTTACTGTGAAAAGCAGTGCACATATACATAGGCATACATGATACAAATACATCTTCTTCACTCTGGAAAAATAAATGCACTCATTTTAGTTTCAATAGATAAAAAGTTTATAGCATAACCCATTAGTTGACATTTTTGCATTCAACATATTTTCATGATGAATCATTCCTGAAGAGAAATATAAACCAGAAAATCTTTCACTGAATGTTCATAACAAAGAATAAAAGCAAACCACAACTGAAAACCCCATTGTTCTAGCTAACAGTGAATATCATCTTCGTTAAAAAATAATTCCAGTGGCTTCAAAACTAATGCAAAAACTGGCTCTATACTGAGAGTCTTTCTAATGTCTGTAGCAGGTAGAACAACTTCTTTTTCTGCACCATGGAACATTATTCAAAGCTGGTTTTCCTGCTTTGCTGGTTTTGACAAGCAGACTATGAAACAGATTTGCAAGACAATTTACAAAATCAGGGAACCATGGAGTTATTTCAGTATACCTAATTACAATGCAGAGTTGGAAATGCAAGGAATGTTGATGCTTTTCTTCGCAGAGCTCAACTATCTAACATCTGAAAAAAGCCTTGTTATAGCAAAAGTCAACTGAATAATTACTAATACCTCCAACACCACTGAATAGTAAAATATCTCATGTATATTTCATATGAAAATCTACTCAATTATACTGTTATTCTTAGTAAATCTACACAGTAAGACAAGATTTAAATTTCAAATTGAAGTAATGATCTAAAGCATGAAAATACACTGGAACTGGTGTAATATATGGGAACTTGGCGAGGTCCATTGAGCAGAACATGGACAGAAAGCAGTTTGCCATGTATTTCTTAGATGAAATAGCAAAAGGCTGTTCAATTGTACTACCTTAAGAGCTAAATATCTTCCTATTGTGTCTGCTCATAACAGCATTATCATGAACTTTTTTATGTTTAGCCATTGCTCCAGGTAGGACCGTGGACATCCCATGGTACATTCATGGCTGCTCAGAGTAGATAGCTGCAAACTTCTTTCTCTACAGCAATGTCATTGCATGTGTCTGGCTATCGGTATTGCAGCTATATCAGAGCAATTCTAGTGAGCATTTGAAAGCTCTGTTTTTGCTGACGGCTCCTTTACCCTGAATTTGGAAAAGGAGTTAGGCAGAACACAGCAGTGGAAGTTTAGAATCAAAGTGGTTAAACAGAAATCAGAAACATGGTACAGTAAAGCTTACAAGAGGCATGTAGAGCAATAGAACCACAACTATCTCAGAAGGAGTGAAGGTCCTCAGCCAGGCTGTGTACTGAATACACGAATATCTTCCCATATTTCTGAGGGATAATAATAGATCTAGAGGACTTTTAATTTTTATATGTTCACTGCTGTCCTCCAAGGTTAATACACAATTTAAACATTAATCCAAGGTTTCTGAAAATCCTGAACAATCTTCAGAATTAAATAAATCTCTGAGTCAACAAAATATGACATACCTTATGCTAATTAATCTGAAAAAAGTGAAAACCCACACACCAAAAAAAACAGGCAAATACTCCATCTTCTTCCATCTTTAGTCCTACTCTAAGAAAATGGATGGATTTTTGTCATCAATACACTGAATGATCCTGCTACCACACTTTCCAAGAAAACTCCAACTAGGGTCTTAAAGTGTCATTGGAAGAAATTTTGATGTGTTGTTGTCATGATGGCAACCATGAGCATCTGCAACACAAATCATGGAAGAAGAGCGGTTTCCTTTAAAGTGCTTCTTTGGATGGGGAAAAGCAAAGAGTAAAGGACTGTTGTAACTTTCTGCTTGTTCAGAAACACAGCTGCCAAGGTCCCCTTGAAGTTCTTTAATTTTTTATTCTTCTCCATCAGTAATTTCCTCTTCACTTCTCTTTCCTGAAAAGTGAGATGAAGAAGCTACTTCTGCTGTCTTTTCCTTCTAGGGCTTTCTCTTAGTTTCCACATTAATTGATAGACAAGAATTTATGAAAGCCTACATAAGAAAATGTTAGATCCATTAAAAAAATAAACGTTTTCTTCTCAAAGACCTTATGTTTCTGAAGAGATCACTTTCTTAGTCCCCTAAATTGCCCCTTCTATCCATATTAGAAAAAAGTAAAGCAAATTACCTGGATGTAACATTTGACAGACTCTCCCTTCCACAAATAGCACAAGTTTTTGTGGGTTTGTTTTGTTTTGTTTTGTTTTTTTACAAAAATCTTTTCATTTATGTAAGTTTTATTTAATGCAAGGCTGTCAAGTGTTTTATCCTTTGCCATCCTCTTGATAAAGAAATGCATCAAGTCAAAAAAAAAAAAAAAATTCTGAAAGAACTAAAAGTTGATTATGAAAAAGGTAGCAATCCTGAACTGGCAGGATCTGATATCCAATGAACAAATACTATGCACTGGAATATTCCTGGTCTAGATCTGTAAAAACCTGGTTCTGTAAGGATCAAGTGAGAAGACCAGCTCCAGTGCAGGCCAGTTCACCCTGGGGAAGGGAATGGTGGCAACAAGGGCCGGCAAGGGGCTCTCGGGGCGTTTTTGGGATCC